>WNGS01163959.1:66321-108591 GCA_020271785.1 Procambarus virginalis
GGGACAGCGCTTCCGATTCGTAGTCCTGAGGTTCTGGGTTCGATCCCCGGTGGAGGCTGAGACAAATGGGCAATATGTTTCTTTTACCTTGATGCCCCTGTTATCTGGCAGTAAATAGGTACCTGGGAGTTAGACAGCTGCTACGGGCTGCTTACTGGGGGTGTGTAACAAAATGGAGGCCTGGTCGAGGACCGGGCCGCGGGGACGCTAAACCCCGAAATCATCTCAAGATAACCTCAAGATATATAGATGTTAATAGGAACAATAAGTGTGTGTCCAAGGCTGGATGCCATACGCATGGTGACGCTTCACCCAACTTTGCAGGGTCAATGGTCTGGGGTGCGGGACGTTCAGAGGGTAGTCAGGGTCGGTATATTAGTGCTAATAAGCGAGGGTCGGACACAATACTGACACCATGTATAATGGGTGAAAAGTGGCGGACCCAGTCCCTAGACTTATCACACTACATTCCTGAACTTCTGGAAGATCGACAGCAAGAACCTCACACTACCAATTATAAATTAACTAATCGCTGCACAGAGTAAAGGGTCTCGAATCTCCTTTGTATGAATACCATCACACATAAATATAACCCATCTTAATGAGACAGACATTGCAGCCAAATTAGTGTGTAACAAAGATGAAGTTGAATTAGATCTTGGTATCCCCATCTTTGCTGTCAAAACTATATTGGTCCAAACACTCAGGTCTGATCGGAAAGAAATTACTGACTCCCAACGACTTGAAAGCACTAGTATAAAAAGCTTTGATTTGTTCAGATCTGAAACTTATATTTATGGGCAGCACAAAACGTTGCGACACAGTGGTTGCGATTGTGCGACACAGTGGTTGCCAGGATCAGGTTGGGTTACCCTTACCTGTGCCAGGTAACGGTAACAGGTAACAGGTAACGGATCTCCCAATCCTGAGCACTCCAGTTGCAAACTCTGTGAGCAGGAACTGCGGCATGATCTCCCACACTACATCACTGAACGTCCAGTTATTAGACCTTTCAGACCAGTTGGCATGAGGTACCTGGAGCTTTGCAATTACTTTATTCATTCTAGTGTTCTTGAAGATATCCTCACAGTGTACCCAAAATTTGCTAGTGCAGACTAATAAACATATGGCCCTGTATGACTAACCATCCTGCGAGATGGGGACTTTTAGTATGACGTAGCTAGTTCTTGACACACTCGATCAGTACTCTCCTTCATATAATTTAGAGGTGTGTACTCTAAATTATATGAGTACAAATGCACAAACGCAGATGTACCTAAATATGTTAAGAAAGAGAGAGATGGGATGGGCGAGGAGGAGAGAAGGAAGGAGAGCGGGGGAGAGAGGGGAGAGGAGAGAGGATGTTGTAACACAATGGTCAAAAGTATTAGCAAGTAAAATCAAACACTACAAATGATGACTGTAATGAGTGGTAATGCGTGTAAATGTCTCCTCACGTGGAGGTGAGGTAAGAGACTGAGGTATCCCCAACTCCCCCAAGTGACTGTTGCTGCCAATTAGACGGGTCACACGGGGAGGTAAGATCCAACGCTCTTGTTTCTAGACGAAACTGGTTGAAGCCAGGAGACTAGACGAATCAGGATACGAACCGCGCGCCAGTATTGTGTTTTGTGGCTTAAGGCTTGGACTGGCAGTTCTTCAAACAGGCGGGAAGACCACAGACCAGGCAGTCAGTTGGGAGCCTCCAGCCTCACAAGTCCTCCTCTTCCGCCTGCGGTGACCTTCCTGTCAAGCCACGTCCGTCTGGCTTACACCATCGGTGTTTGTTGAATCCTGAGGAGTGAGCATTGTGTAAGTATGGTACGGGCCAGATTACCGGCGCCCTTACACTCTCCTGAGTGACAGATAACATGCCCACACTCACGGCTTTTCCTTATTCTCATGCATCAGATATAGACAAAAATGCAAGTCACAGCTTCGTGTCATCTTTTGCAGATGACACGAAAGTCACCATGAAAATTTTATGCGCATGTAGAAGACACTGAAAAACTACAAGCTGATATTAATAACGTTTTCGACCTGGCCAGCAGAAAATAACATGGTTTTATCAGTGATAAATTCCACGTACTTAGTTACATAAAAATGAGAACCTTAAGCAAAATACAGCATAATCAAACCTGCCCATAGTGAGAAAGCTGCATGTAAAGGGTCTGGGGGTAATGATTTCTGACGACCTAACGTTTAAGGAGCATTACCAAGCAAATATTGCGTCAGGTAGGAAAATGATAGACTGGATTACGAGAACCTTCACATCCTGGGATCCCATCACAATGGTTGTACTCTTGAAGTCACTTGTGTTGTCCCGTCTTGAGTACTGCTCAGTACTCACTTCCCCCTTCGGAGCAGGAGAGATTAACGAACTAGCGGGAATACAGAGAACATATACGCCTCAAAGCTTTCAAAATGTCTTCACTAGAACGGAGACGAGAGAGAGATACAATTATATATACATGGAAAATACTGATTGGTCAGGTCCTAAATTTGCAAAATAAAATAACAACGTACTGGAGTGAACGACATGGAAGAAAATGCAGAATAGAACCAGTGAAAAGCAGAGGTGCCATAGGCACAATCAGAAAACACTGTATAAACATCAGAGGTCCGCGGTTGTTCAACATCCTCCCAGCAAGTATAAGAAATATTGTCGAAACAAAATTGGAAGTCTTCAAGAAAAAAGTGGACAGTTCCGAGCTGTGGTGGATATGTGGGCCTGCGGGCCGCTCCAAACACCAGCCTGGTGGACCAAGTTCTCACAAGTGAAGCCTGACCCCGGGCCGGGCTTGGGGAGTAGAACAACTCCCTGACAGAACTCCAGGCACATCCAGGTACGCATGGTATCCAGATAGGTGAAGGGTAGCCTAGTAATACCAGTTGAATTTGACATAGAATGTATTATAACTTATATGGTAACTAAATTCTATTTTATGTAATAGAAGCTAACCGGTGCTTTGGTTAGCCTGCCTACGTCCTCCCGTGTGTGTCAGGCCAGCACCTGACACACCTCAAGGCACTTGGCTGTGGACGTGTATAGTTGTTGTGTCAAGTGTTTCGTCATGATAAAGTGTCTGTAGGGGAGATAAAGTTTGTGAATACAACGAAGGGGGGAGAGTTGGAGAGGGGGAGTTGGTGGAAGAGAGGGAGGATGGATAGAAATAGATAAGAGAGGGGGGGGGAGTGTGGGAATGGGGGGGGGGCAGAGCCTATCCCTCCTAGTATCTGATATAATAATTAGAAAAAGCAGTGGTGCAAGGACTGTGTCCTGAGGTACAGAGCTCTTCACTGCACTTTGGACGTGATTTTGTTTGACTGTTACTCTTGAATTCTGTTTGACAGTAAATTTAATATCCATCGCTGTACTTTACCTGCTATTCCTACTGATCTCATTTTATTGACTATTACTCCATGATTACACATATCAAATGCCTTTGAAAAGTTTGTGAATAACACAATTGCTGTTTTTCTTCCAATGATTCCGTGATTTTGTCACAATGGTTGAGTAACTGTGAAAGGCAGGATCTTCCCGCTCTAAATACACGATGACCTGGACCGTGAAGTTCATTGTTCTCCACACTGTGCTTGCACACATGAGGCTTTGTACACATTGCTTGTACACTATCTGGTAATTATCTTTTGAGCAACGTGGCTGCCTTCTGGTAGCTGCCAGACCTCGGGCTCTCACCTCTGGCAGTGTGCGCCTCCTCTTGCTGTGAGGTAATTATAATTATGAGGAGAAACCACAAGTAAATGTACAGTAAAATCCTTTGAAAGGTCGGGATGCCATCTTGAGGTTATCTTGTGATGATTTCGGGGCTTTAGTGTCCCCGCGGCCCGGTCCTCGACCAGGCCTCCAACTCCAGGAAGCAGCCCGAGACAGCTGACTAACACCCAGGTACCTATTTTACTGCTAGGTAACAGGGGCATAGGGTGAAAGAAACTCTGCCCATTGTTTCTCGCTAGCGCCCGGGATCGATCCCGGGACCACAGGATCACAAGTCCAGTGTGCTGTCCGCTCGGCCGACCGGCTCCCGACCTAGCCTGGCTGTGATGGCTATGTGGACCTTAAGTGTACGGAGAAAAAGCGACTAATAGATCAGGAAATCTATTAGTTCAGTTTAAATAGTGTGAGGGTAGACTGACTGACTCCTCAGTCACAGGCTGACTGTGAATTCTTAAATTACAAAACAACGTATTACATTCTCCTGTATGGAAGGCTCCGATAAAAACATAATTACACAAACTTTATTGTTGAAAGTGTTGGGATAAGTGAAGAGTACCTCTCTGGTGGGAAACCAACGGTGAGAGTGAGATAGACGTCGGAGTGACGAGAGGTTACTAGTGAGGTCCCACACGAACCTGTTCTGGGACCCATGTTATTGTTCCTGATGCAGACAGTAGGAGCATGTATGTCCCTGTTTTGGGGCGATATGAAACTATGAGAAAAGTACAACATGCGGTAGTGCTGGGGTCCAGGGCGGACCCCTACACACACCAGGTAGTGCTGGGGTCCAGGGGGGACCCCTACACACACCAGGTAGTGCTGGGGTCCAGGGCGGACCCCTACACACACTAGGGAGTGCTGGGGTCCAGGGCGGACCCCTACACACACCAGGGAGTGCTGGGGTCCAGAGCGGACCCCTACACACACACCAGGTAGTGCTGGGGTCCAGGGCGGACCCCTACACACACCAGGTAGTGCTGGGGTCCAGGGCGGACCCCTACACACACACCAGGTAGTGCTGGGGTCCAGGGCGGACCCCTACACACACCAGGTAGTGCTGGGGTCCAGGGCGGACCCCTACACACACCAGGTAGTGCTGGGGTCCAGGGCGGACCCCTAAACACACCAGGTAGTGCTGGGGTCCAGGGCGGACCCCTAAACACACCAGGTAGTGCTGGGGTCGAAGGCGGACCCCTACACACACCAGGTAGTGCTGGGGTCCAGGGCGGACCCTACACACACACCAGGTAATGCTGGGGTCCAGGGCGGACCCCTACACACACACCAGGTAATGCTGGGGTCCAGGGCGGACCCCTACACACTCACCAGGTAATGCTGGGGTCCAGGGCGGACCCCTACACACACACCAGGTAGTGCTGGGGTCCAGGGCGGACCCCTACACACACACCAGGTAGTGCTGGGGTCCAGGGCAGACCCTACACACACACACCAGGTAGTGCTGGGGTCCAGGGCGGACCCCTACACACACACACCAGGTAGTGTTGGGGTCCAGGGCGGACCCCTACACACACACCAGGTAGTGTTGGGGTCCAGGGCGGACCCCTACACACACACCAGGTAGTGCTGGGGTCCAGGGCGGACCCCTACACACACACCAGGTAGTGCTGGGGTCCAGGGCGGACCCCTACACACACACCAGGTAGTGCTGGGGTCCAGGGCGGACCCCTACACACACACCAGGTAGTGCTGGGGTCCAGGGCGGACCCCTACACACACACCAGGTAGTGCTGGGGTCCAGGGCGGACCCTACACACACACCAGGTAGTGCTGGGGTCCAGGGCGGACCCCTACACACACCAGGTAGTGCTGGGGTCCAGAGCGGACCCCTACACACACACAAGTAGTGCTGGGGTCCAGGGCGGACCCCTACACACACCAGGTAGTGCTGGGGTCCAGGGCGGACGCCTACACACACACCAGGTAGTGCTGGGGTCCAGGGCGGACACCTACACACACACCAGGTAGTGCTGGGGTCCAGGGCGGACCCCTACACACACCAGGTAGTGCTGGGGTCCAGGGCGGACCCCTACACACACCAGGTAGTGCTGGGGTCCAGGGCGGACCCCTACACACACCAGGTAGTGCTGGGGTCCAGGGCGGACCCCTACACACACCAGGTAGTGCTGGGGTCCAGGGCGGACCCCTAAACACACCAGGTAGTGCTGGGGTCGAAAGCGGACCCCTACACACACCAGGTAGTGCTGGGGTCCAGGTCGGACCCCTACACACCAGGTAATGCTGGGGTCCAGGGCGGACCCCTACACACACACCAGGTATGCTGGGGTCCAGGGCGGACCCCTACACACTCACCAGGTAATGCTGGGGTCAGGGCGGACCCTACCAACAACCAGGTAGTGCTGGGGTCCAGGGCGGACCCCTACACACACACCAGGTAGTGCTGGGGTCCAGGGCGGACCCTACACACACCACCAGGTAGTGCTGGGGTCCAGGGCGGACCCCTACACACACACACCAGGTAGTGNCCAGGATACAGCACGCATTTCCCCTCTGCACTGCGACACTGAGGCGCTGGAACAGGAAACTGGCTGCTCGTGGGTCTCTAGTTTCTATATCTTGGTCACATATATATATATATATATATATATATTATATATATATATATATATATATATATATATATTCTGTATGTAAAGGTTACAAGACATACAAGACAAATGACTAAAGGTTATGGATTTCTTGAAGCTCCTCCCCTTCTGGACAGGAACCGAGGACGCAGCAAGCATTTCCCCTCTGGATCGCCACACTGAGGCGCTGAAACAAAAAACTAGAAGCCCTTGGGTCTCTGGTGACGTCAATGAGCTTGGAACCCAATTCCTTGAGAAATCCCAAGGCACTCTTGCCCCAGGGGCCATGCGTCTCAGACGCTATGGGAACAAAGAGGTATTGACCTGCCAGTCGCCTGTACTTGAGTGATTTTGCTGTTTCCCTGTGGTTGGCCGCCCCACCTGCTTGATCAGCTCCGAAGTGTACATAGGTGTCAGCCAGGGTGGATACACATGTGTAGTCCCACACCAACTGTCTACCCTCCTTCCAGGAGTATATGGTGATGCCATCAGGGCGAAGTGTGGGGAAATCCGGGTTTTGGACCCCTAGGATGCGAGGTTCTCTCTCCACTGGGCACCTAGCTGAGACGAGGCTTCTCTTGATGATGTCATTGACCTCGTTGTGTCTTGCATGCCAGCCCTTTGTGCTTCCGCAATGCAACCCATGCAGTCCGTATTGGTCTGCTTCCACCCTGTTGCAAATACACTTGTATTCAGTGTGAATTGGGGCACCAAGGCGGAGGGCCACTGCTACACGAAGGGATTCTGGATCTAGGCGCGTGCCCATTGCTGACATGGGTACTGCCAGGAGGAAGTCTCCTGCATGGGGGGCACGCACTGCTCTGAGGCGGGCTTCTCCTTGTCTGATGTTGCGGCGCTGAGCATGGCATCAGCTACTTTTTCCACTAGAGGGTGGTCCCAGCCGGACTGTTTGTGTTGTTTTGTTGGCTCTATAATGGTTTCTGGGGCTGCAAGAACATCCCACTGATTTGAACATTCAGTGAAAGCAGGATCGTGTATTCCTGCTGAATCTCTCAGGGTTGCAGGTAAGATATCTCTGACGAGGTTGTGCGATGCTTGGGAGGAGGAAAGGAAGGCTGGTAGAGCGATTTGGGAGGCTGTGCGGACACCAAGGCCGCCGAGTCTTACAGGAAGGGTTGCTTGCTCCCACTGAGAGTCGTCCAATGGCAGGTTCAGGACTTTCACCAGCATGGACCTCAGGAGGGTGTCATACACATTTAACTTAGGGCTGCTGTAGGATATATATATATATATATATATACGTTATGTGTGATTTCCTCCGAGGCTATGGGTCCCCCTTCTTCCAGCCAGAGGTGGTACTCCCTTCCATTATTATAAAAAAAAAAAAAAATATATATATATATATATATATATATATATATATATATATATATATGTATGTATATATATATATATATATGTCTCATTAAATATGACCGCATATTCTGTATTTACTAACTTCTGATTTAGGGCTTCTATCCCTCTAACTATTTTCTTAGCATCAGGGTTTAGCTGAAATAGGAGTTCTCCAAAACTCATTTTCGTAATTTTCGGGTGAAGAAAAGAGGTAAATTACTATAGAATGTATTACACTTATTTATACAATATGCACAATGTTTCGAACCTCCATGGTTCATTCTCAAGTGAATGAATTTTACAATGTGATTGATTTTATACCCGCACTGGGTCAGGTGATAAGATAATAAATGTAAAAACAAAAGGGGATACAAAGAGGATATAAGTGGGGTCACACATATGAACATAAGAATAGAGGTAACCGCAGAAGGCCTGTTGGCCCATACGAGGCAGCTGGTATCTACATACAAAGATTAATCCAGTGTAATTGGCCTGTTATGTTGAACATTGTCTTCTGTGTTGGCATCGTTATGTTCTGGTCTTGTCCTTACTCTCATTGTGGGTAGGGTAAATAGTTCCGTGATTTGGGTGTTCATGGTAGGTTGTTCTATTCTTATGTGGATTGCTTCAAGAATTTGTAATCTTCTTGCATCTTGTGTTTTGTCTATTATGCATGTATTTTTGTTCAACATTTCTCTTGTTAGGGTGATGTCATGGGCTTGTCTCATGTGGTTCCTAGGGGCACCGGATTGAAGATGGCATGTCAAACGCCTCGTCAGCTTGGTCGACGTCATACCTATGTACTTAGGTATGTCTAATTTGGGGGTGCTCTCGTCTCTGTATACTCTGTCCAGTATCATTCCTATGGTTGTGTCGACTGGGACGTTGGTAAATAGGGATTTACCAGTCTGGTGGACCAAGTTCTCACAAGTGAAGCCTGACCCCGGGCCGGGCTTGGGGAGTAGAACAACTCCCGGACAGAACTCCAGGCACATCCAGGTACGCATGGTGTCCAGATAGGTGAAGGGTAGCCTAGTAATAGCAGTTGAATTTGACATAGAATGTAACTTATATGGTAACTAAAGTCTATTTTATGTAATAGAAGCTGACCGGTGCTTTGGTTAGCCTGCCTACGTCCTCCCGTGTGTGTGTCAGGCCAGCACCTGACACACCTCAAGGCACTTGGCTGTGGACGTGTATAGTTGTTGTGTCAAGTGTTTCGTCATGATTAACTATCTGTAGGGAAGATAAAGTTTGTGAATACAACGAAGGGGGGAGAGTGGGGGCCAGTGGGGAGGGGGGGGAGAGTTGGAGAGGGGGAGTTGGTGGAAGAGAGGGAGGATGGATAGAAATAGATATGAGAGGGGGGGGGAGTGTGGGAATGGGGGGGGCAGAGCCTATCCCTCCTAGTATCTGATATAATAATTAGAAAAAGCAGTGGTGCAAGGACTATGTCCTGAGATACAGAGCTCTTCACTGCACTTTGGACGTGATTTTGTTTGACTGTTACTCTTGAATTCTGTTTGACAGTAAATTTAATATCCATCGCTGTACTTTACCTGTTATTCCTACTGATCTCATTTTATTGACTATTACTCCATGATTACACTTATCAAATGCCTTTGAAAGTTTGTGAATAACACAACTGCTGTTTGTTTTTCTTCCAATGCTTCCGTGATTTTGTCAGAATGGTCGAGTAACTGTGAAAGGCAAGATCTTCCCGCTCTAAATACGCGATGACCTGGACTGTGAAGTTCATTGTTCTCCACACTGTGCTTGCACACATGAGGCTTTGTACACNCCCAGATACAGCACGCATTTCCCCTCTGCACTGCGACACTGAGGCGCTGGAACGGAAACGGGCTGCTCGTGGGTCTCTAGTTTTCCCAATGAGTTCCTCACAACCTCCTTTAAAAACTTGAGTGCACATTTACCCCAGGCGCCAGAGTCTCTGAGCCTATCGGCACGAACCTGTAACAACGTCTAGGTCTCTGTACTTGTTGATTTTCTGGGTCTCCTGAAGGTGGCTGCCCCACCTCCCTCCGCTGAGCTGTAACGTAAATAGGTATCAGCCAATGTAGATGCACAGGTGTAATCCCATACGACCTGTTTACCTTCCCTCCATGGCTGCAGGGTGACTCCATCTGGGCGTTTTGGCTGTTGTCAGGTCTGCACAGCTGGGGTTCCCTTTGTGCTGGACACCCAGCTGTAGCCAAACTTCTCTTGGATGTCATTGACTGCCTCGTCTGGCAATCTTTCCCTTGTCTTACGACAGATGAGACCATGGCTGCCGTATTGGTCTGCCCGTGCCTGGCCGCAAATACACCGGTGCTCGGTGGAGATAGGGGCGGCAAGGCGCAGAGCAACACCAATACTTAGGGCCCCATGGTCCGGCGGGTGCCCCAGGCGGAATTAGAGACTGCCTCAGGAAGTCCCCAGCATGGGGGGCTTGCACAGCTAGGAGACGCGCTCTGTCCTTCTAAGAAGCTACGTCCAGCAATGCTTTGGCGATGTTCTCCACTATGGGGCTATCCCATTGGGCTGTTTACCGTCGTTTGGACAAGGTTGGTCGGGTGTGTGAATTGGCGAGTGTGTCCCACTGACCAGCTCCTTCCACAAATTTGGGATCACGAATCCCAATGGAGTTCCTTAGATATTCTGGTAGTATTTCCTTCACTAATTCACTTGTAGCACTGTTCGAGGATAAGAATGCCGGCAATGCTAACTGTGTCGCCTTGCGAATACCTATACCCCCGAGTCTAACTGGGAGCGTTGATTGGTCCCACTGGTCATCTTGCAGGGAGAGGTTTAACACTTTCATAGTTATTGTCTTTAGGAGTGAGTCGTATTCCGTTAATTTTGGGCTGTCAAAAGAAGGAGCACACCTGAGGAAATAGGTAAGTCTGGGCAAGGCCAGGCACCTGGTAAGAAGGTACAACGCATCATGAGCATCCAAAGCCCCTATTCGCGCCTCCATCCTCCTCAGGTCTTTAAGCTTTTCTTCGAGGACTACCTCAATGGCGTTCGAGCCCAGAGGTGCCCCTAGCAGCACACTGTCGGTGGAGCGATCACTTGGGCTCCTGGCAATAAGATTGTACTGCATTTATGATTGGTTGGTTGGACGAGATGATTTCACACTTATATATATATATATATATATATATATATATATTATATATATATATATATATATATATATATATATATATATATATATATACAGCCTATTCTTGCATGAACCACAAGAGAAGATTAACAATCTTTGGACAACACCCACCAGTGGGACTCGAACCCAGAAAGCACACCACCTTCAAGTAGCTGCCATAACTAGTATGCCTTAACCCACTACACCACATCAGACCCTTAAAAGAGATAGAGATTTCGAAGTATTTACCTCAAATATCTCCACCTCCCAAGGGCGCCAGATTAGTGAGGGGTACTCAAGCATTTTTCATCAAGCCACTGTCAATGTGGGAGAACTCGTGTCCAGCTATAAGCCTATTCTTGCATGACCACAAGAGAAGATTAACAATCTTTGGACAACACACCCACCAGTGGGACTCGAACCCAGAAAGCACAACCACCTTCAAGTAGCTGCCATAACTAGTATGCCTTAACCCACTACACCACATCAGACCCTTAAAGAGATAGATTGACAGTGGCTTGATGAAAATGCTTGAGTAACCCCTCACTAATCTGGCGCCCTTGGGAGGTGGAGATATTGAGGTAAATACTTCGAAATCTCTATCTCTTTTAAGGGTCTGATGTGGTGTATGGGTTAAGGCATACTAGTTATGGCAGCTACTTGAAGGTGGTTGTGCTTTCTGGGTTCGAGTCCCACTGGTGGTGTTGTCCAAAGATTATATATATATATATATATATAGTATATATATATATATATATATATATATATATATATATATATATATATATATATATATATGAAAATGAAAACTCGCACGCCAGTCCCCAAGTGGGCAAATGCCCACTTGGGGACTGTAAGCCCCAAAGAACTCAATATATAGGCAAGACAACAACATCTCTTTCCAGGCGATTAACGATGCATAAGCAACAGGGCTCTATCAAGGAACATATAATCTCTTCCCACAACCAAACCATCACCAGAGAAATCTTAACAAACAACACAGAAATCATTGATAGATACAGCGACAACAGGCGGCTTGACATCTGCGAGGCACTACACATCAAGAAGTCAACACCAGCAATCAACAGCCAATTAACGCACAACTATATTCTACCCACTTCAAGACTCCGCTCCAATATAGAAACATCAAGAAATACGGGCCAATAGGCCTTCTGCAGTTACAGATCTATTCTTCCCTTTAGCTTATACCCATTGTTTCGTGTTCTGTGTTTGTTCTCACCTCACCCCAAACCATTGTAACATGTCACCTCATCCAAATGCAGGTATAAAAAAGAAAAGCTGTTTAAACTCTGTTCAGTTATAGTTGTTCTGTGTGTGTGTAACTAAAGTCTTTGAAAATGTAATAAGTTTTACGAAACGCGCTCAAGTGTCGCGTCAGACTAAGAAATAAAGAATGAATTTTGGAGAATTGATTTTTCATTTACCGTCATCAGTAAAAACAAACATAAGGAAAATTGAGAAAATTCGTGTTAGAATTATTAATCTTACTTTTTCGGTCATATTTAATAACATATATATATATTATATATATATATTATATATATATATATATATATATATATGTATATATATATATATATATATATATATATATATATATATATATATATATATATATATATATATATATATTAGGGGCACCACCTCTGGTGCAATTGCAGGGACCCACATCCTCGAAGAAGAAAACAAAGAGCATTCAGAGAAGATCTTGTGGATTCTCACCGAATACTTAATTCTTTTCTTCTCCTACCACCCCTATTATTTTTTTGTATGTTTTGTTTTATTTTATTGCAATGCTACAGTTTACAGAGAACACACACACACACACAAATATATAACAATTAAACAATCAGCGTTCGAAGACCTCGTCCAGCTCCTCGGAGGTTGGGTGCGTACCCAGGATACAGCACGCATTTCCCCTCTGCACTGCGACACTGAGGCGCTGGAACAGGAAACTCGCTGCTCGTGGGTCTCTAGTTTCTATATCTTGGTCACATATATATATATATATATATATATATATATATATATATATATATATATATATATATATATTGTGTATGTAAAGGTTACAAGACATACAAGACAAATGACTAAAGGTTATGGATTTCTTGAAGCTCCTCCGCTTCTGGACAGGAACCGAGGACGCAGCAGGCATTTCCCCTCTGGATCGCCACACTGAGGCGCTGAAACAAAAAACTAGAAGCCCTTGGGTCTCTGGTGACGTCAATGAGCTTGGAACCCAATTCCTTGAGAAATCCTTTGATTTGAAAGCTTTGATTTGTTCAGATCTGAAACTTATATTTATGGGCAGCACAAAACGTCCACCAGATTGTGCGACACAGTGGTTGCCAGGATCAGGTTGGGTTACCCTTACCTGTGCCAGGTAACGGTAACAGGTAACAGGGAACGGATCTCCCAATCCTGAGCACTCCAGTTGCAAACTCTGTGAGCAGGAACTGCGGCATGATCTCCCACACTACATCACTGAACGTCCAGTTATTAGACCTTTCACACCAGTTGGCATGAGGTACCTGGAGCTTTGCAATTACTTTATTCATTCTAGTGTTCTTGAAGATATCCTCACAGTGTACCCAAAATTTGCTAGTGCAGGCTAATAAACATATGGCCCTGTATGACTAACCATCCTGCGAGATGGGGACTTTTAGTATCACGTAGTTAGTTCTTGACACACTCGATCAGTACTCTCCTTCATATAATTTAGAGGTGTGTACTCTAAATTATATGAGTACAAATGCACAAACGTAGATGTACCTAAATATGTTAAGAAAGAGAGAGATGGGATGGGCGAGGAGGAGAGAAGGAAGGAGAGCGGGGGAGAGAGGGGTGGAGAGGGGAGAGGAGAGAGGATGTTGTAACACAATGGTCAAAAGTAATTGTTAGTAAAATCAAACACTACAAATGATGACTGTAATGAGTGGTAATGCGTTTAAATGTCTCCTCACATGGAGGTGAGGTAAGAGACTGAGGTATCCCCAACTCCCCCAAGTGACTGTTGCTGCCAATTAGACGGTCACATGGGGAGGTAAGATCCAACGCTCTTGTTTCTAGACGAAACTGGTTGAAGCCAGGAGACTCCAGACGAATCAGGATACGAACCGCGCGCCAGTATTGTGTTTTGTGGCTTAAGGCTTGGACTGGCAGTTCTTCAACCAGGCGGGAAGACCACAGACCAGGCAGTCAGTTGGGAGCCTCCAGCCTCACAAGTCCTCCTCTTCCGCCTGCGGTGACCTTCCTGTCAAGCCACGTCCGTCTGGCTTACACCATCGGTGTTTGTTGAATCCTGAGGAGTGAGCATTGTGTAAGTATGGTACGGGCCAGATTACCGGCGCCCTTACACTCTCCTGAGTGACAGATAACATGCCCACACTCACGGCTTTTCCTTATTCTCATGCATCAGATATAGACAAAAATGCAAGTCACAGCTTCGTGTCATCTTTTGCAGATGACACGAAAGTCACCATGAAAATTATATGTGCATGTAGAAGACACTGAAAAACTACAAGCTGATATTAATAACGTTTTCGACCTGGCCAGCAGAAAATAACATGATTTTATCAGTGATAAATTCCACGTACTTAGTTACATAAAAATGAGAAACTTAAACAAAATAAAGCATAATCAAACCTGCCCATAGTGAGAAAGCTGCATGTAAAGGGTCTGGGGGTAATGATGTCTGACGACCTAACGTTTAAGGAGCATTACCAAGCAAATATTGCGTCAGGTAGGAAAATGATAGACTGGATTACGAGAACCTTCACATCCTGGGATCCCATCACAATGGTTGTACTCTTGAAGTCACTTGTCTTGTCCCGTCTTGAGTACTGCTCAGTACTCACTTCCCCCTTCAGAGCAGGAGAGATTAACGAACTAGCGGGAATACAGAGAACATATACGCCTCAAAGCTTTCAAAATGTCTTCACTAGAACGGAGACGAGAGAGTGATACAATTATATATACATGGAAAATACTGATTGGTCAGGTCCTAATTTTGCAAAATAAAATAACAACGTACTGGAGTGAACGATATGGAAGAAAATGCAGAATAGAACCAATGAAGAGCAGAGGTGCCATGGGCACAATCAGAGAACACTGTATAAACATCAGAGGTCCGCGGTTGTTCAACATCCTCCCAGTATAAGAAATATTGTCGAAACAAAATTGGAAGTCTTCAAGAAAAAAGTGGACAGTTCCGAGCTGTGGTGGATATGTGGGCCTACGGGCCGCTCCAAACACCAGTCTGGTGGACCAAGTTCTCACAAGTGAAGCCTGACCCCGGGCCGGGCTTGGGGAGTAGAACAACTCCCTGACAGAACTCCAGGCACATCCAGGTACGCATGGTATCCAGATAAGTGAAGGGTAGCCTAGTAATACCAGTTGAATTTGACATAGAATGTATTATAACTTATATGGTAACTAAATTCTATTTTATGTAATAGAAGCTGACCGGTGCTTTGGTTAGCCTGCCTACGTCCTCCCGTGTGTGTCAGGCCAGCACCTGACACACCTCAAGGCACTTGGCTGTGGACGTGTATAGTTGTTGTGTCAAGTGATTCGTCATGATAAACTATCTGTAGGGGAGATAAAGTTTGTGAATACAACGAAGGGGGGAGAGTGGGGGCCAGTGGGGAGGGGGGGAGAGTTGGAGAGGGGGAGTTGGTGGAAGAGAGGGAGGATGGATAGAAATAGATATGAGAGGGGGGGAGTGTGGGAATGGGGGGGGGGCAGAGCCTATCCCTCCTAGTATCTGATATAATAATTAGAAAAAGCAGTGGTGCAAGGACTGTGTCCTGAGGTACAGAGCTCTTCACTGCACTTTGGACGTGATTTTGTTTGACTGTTACTCTTGCATTCTGTTTGACAGTAAATTTAATATCCATCGCTGTACTTTACCTGCTATTCCTACTGATCTCATTTTATTGACTATTACTCCATGATTACACTTATCAAATGCCTTTGCAAAGTTTGTGAATAACACAACTGCTGTTTCTTTTTCTTCCAATGCTTCCGTGATTTTGTCACAATGGTTGAGTAACTGTGAAAGGCAGGATCTTCCCGCTCTAAATACACGATGACCTGGACCGTGAAGTTCATTGTTCTCCACACTGTGCTTGCACACATGAGGCTTTGTACACATTGCTTGTACACTATCTGGTAATTATCTGTTGAGCAACGTGGCTGCCTTCTGGTAGCTGCCAGACCTCGGGCTCTCACCTCTGGCAGTGTGCGCCTCCTCTTGCTGTGAGGTAATTATAATTATGAGGAGAAACCACAAGTAAATGTACAGTAAAATCCTTTGAAAGGTCGGGATGCCATCTTGAGGTTATCTTGAGATGATTTCGGGGCTTTAGTGTCCCCGCGGCCCGGTCCTCGACCAGGCCTCCAACTCCAGGAAGCAGCCCGTGACAGCTGACTAACACCCAGGTACCTATTTTACTGCTAGGTAACAGGGGCATAGGGTGAAAGAAACTCTGCCCATTGTTTCTCGCTTGCGCCCGGGATCGATCCGGGACCACAGGATCACAAGTCCAGTATGCTGTCCGCTCGGCCGACCGGCTCCCGACCTAGCCTGGTTGTGATGGCTATGTGGACCTTAAGTGTACGGAGAAAAAGCGACTAATAGAACAGGAAATCTATTAGTTCAGTTTAATAGACTGTGAGGGTAGACTGACTGACTCCTCAGTCACAGGCTGACTTTGAATTCTTAAATTACAAAACAACGTATTACATTCTCCTGTATGGAAGGCTCCGATAAAAACATAATTACACAAACTTTATTGTTGAAAGTGTTGGGATAAGTGAAGAGTACCTCTCTGGTGGGAAACCAACGGTGAGAGTGAGATAGACGTCGGAGTGACGAGAGGTTACTAGTGAGGTCCCACACGAACCTGTTCTGGGACCCATGTTATTGTTCCTGATGCAGGCAGCAGGAGCTTGTATGTCCCTGTTTTGGGGCGATATGAAACTATGAGAAAAGTACAACATGCGGTAGTGCTGGGTCCAGGGCGGACCCCTACACACACCAGGTAGTGCTGGGGTCCAGGGCGGACCCCTACACACACCAGGTAGTGCTGGGGTCCAGGGCGGACCCCTACACACACCAGGTAGTGCTGGGGTCCAGGGCGGACCCCTACACACACACCAGGTAGTGCTGGGGTCCAGGGCGGACCCCTACACACACACCAGGTAGTGCTGGGGTCCAGGGCGGACCCCTACACACACACCAGGTAGTGCTGGGGTCCAGGGCGGACCCCTACACACACCAGGTAGTGCTGGGTCCAGGGCGGACCCCTACACACACCAGGTAGTGCTGGGGTCCAGGGCGGACCCCTACACACACCAGGTAGTACTGGGGTCCAGGGCGGACCCCTACACACACACCAGGTAGTGCTGGGGTCCAGGGCGGACCCCTACACACACCAGGTAGTGCTGGGGTCCAGGGCGGACCCCTAAACACACCAGGTAGTGCTGGGGTCCAAGGCGGACCCCTACACACCCACCAGGTANTGTCCACCTGTGAACCAGTACCAGCTGTCCACCTGTGAACCAGTACAACCTGTCCACCTGTGAACCAGTACCAGCTGTTCCTGTGAACCAGTACAACCTGTCCACCTGTGACCAGTACCAGCTGTGCACGTGTGAACCAGTACACCTGTCCGCCTGTGAACCGGTACAACTGTCCACCTGTGAACCAGTACAACCTGTCCACCTGTGAACCAGTACCAGCTGTCCACTGTGAAACCAGTACAACCTGTCCACCCGTGAACCAGTACCAGCTGTCCTCTGGTGAAACAGTACAACCTGTCCACCTGTGAACAGTTCCAGCTGTCCACCTGTGAACCAGTACAACCTGTCCGCCTGTGAACCATACAACCTGTCCACCTTGTGAACCAGTACAACCTGTCCACCTGTGAACAGTACAAGCTGCCCACCTGTGAACCAGTACATGTTGTCCACCTGTGAACCAGTACCAGCTGTCACCTGTGAACCAGTACAAGCTGCCCAACTGTGAACCAGTACCAGCTGTCCTCCTGTGAACCAGTACAACCTGTCACCTGTGAACCAGTACAACCTGTCCACCTGTGACCCAGTAAAAGTGCCCACCTGTGAACCAGTACATGTTGTCACCTGTGAACCAGTACCAGCTGTCCACCTGTGAACCAGTACAAGCTGCCCACCTGTGACAGTACCAGCTGTCCTCCTGGAACCAGTACAACCTGTCCACCTGTGAACCAGTACAACCTGTCCACCTGTGAACCAGTACAACCTGTCCACCTGTGAACCAGTACAAGCTGCCCACCTGTGAACCAGTACCAGCTGTCCTCCTGTGAACCAGTACAAGTGTCCTGTGAACCAGTACAACCTGTCCACCTGTGAACCAATACAAGCTGCCCACCTGTGAACCAGTACCAGCTGTCCTCCTGTGAACCAGTACAAGCTGTCTCCTGTGAACCAGTACCAGCTGTCCACCTGTGAACCAGAGGACGCTGGTGCTGCTCTGATGCAAGTTGCCCTGCATGGTGGTGTTCATTGCAGAGCTGCAATGACTGTTGGTCAACAGTTCGAGACCCGCGGCCCAAGACTAGGTGGTCCCGAGACCTCCATTGCTGTCATTGCAAGCTCTTGGCTTTCTGTTAGGTCGCGCTGATTGCACAAATTGCTTCGTGCCGATTTGCACAAGGTGGGACCAGAGAGCCGAAGCTCAACCCCCTCGCAAGCACAACTAGGTGAGTAGATGTAGGTGAACACCCACCCCAGGTGGGATCTTGAGTTAAAGACAGACCCGCGGTGATGAAGGGAAGTATCGGGGGCAAGCGCCAAGCCATTGCGACTATATAGCATTTGGAATGGGTCAGGATAAGGGATGGGACGGGGGGAAAGGAATAGTGCCCAACTACTTGTGGACGGTCGGGGATTGAACGCCGACCTGCATGACGCCAGACCGTCGCTCTACCGTCCAGTTCAAGTGGTTGGGACGGTGAGCAAGTGATTATCTGTCACACCATCAGAGTGAATGTTGCACACACAACACATTTAGTGTATGTTGAGTGTCAGCTTGGCAGGCCATTGTTGTCCCTAATTGTGCATGTCATCAATGTTGCCCGAGTATCCGGAAGCAATTTGCATTTTTCCCTGGCAAGCGACTAGTGATAAAGCCGTGTTAGTGATGGTTGTGTGAGGGAGGCGTTGAGAGAGCACGGTCCACAGGGAGCCGTGTGAGCGCTCAATATTGCGCCCAGTGTCGCTCTTATGCTATATTACCGCCTGGAGCCTCCAGACTCACAGATGTCCAGCTGACGACCAGCCTGGAGCCTCCAGACTCACAGATGTCCAGCTGGCGACCAGCCTGGAGCCTCCAGACTCACAGATGTCCAGCTGGCGACCAGCCTGGAGCCTCCAGACTCACAGATGTCCAGCTGGCGACCAGCCTAGAGGCTCCAGACTCACAGATGTCCAGCTGGCGACCAGCCTGGAGCCTCCAGACTCACAGATGTCCAGCTGGCGACCAGCCTAGAGGCTCCAGACTCACAGATGTCCAGCTGGCGACCAGCCTGGAGCCTCCAGACTCACAGATGTCCAGCTGGCGACCAGCCTAGAGGCTCCAGACTCACAGATGTCCAGCTGGCGACCATCCTGGAGCCTCCAGACTCACAGATGTCCAGCTGGAGGCTCCAGACTCACAGATGTCCAGCTGGCGACCAGCCTGGAGCCTCCAGACTTACAGATGTCCAGCTGGCGACCAGCCTGGAGCCTCCAGACTCACAGATGTCCAGCTGGTGACCAGCCTGGAGCCTCCAGACTCACAGATGTCCAGCTGGCGACCAGCCTGGAGCCTCCAGACTCACAGATGTCCAGCTGGCGACCAGCCTGGTGGCTCCAGACTCACAGATGTCCAGCTGGCGACCATCCTGGAGGCTCCAGACTCATAGATGTCCAGCTGACGACCATCCTGGAGCCTCCAGACTCACAGATGTCCAGCTGGCGACCAGCCTGGAGCCTCCAGACTCACAGATGTCCAGCTGGCGACCAGCCTGGAGCCTCCAGACTCACAGATGTCCAGCTGGCGACCAGCCTGGAGCCTCCAGACTCACAGATGTCCAGCTGGCGACCAGCCTGGAGCCTCCAGACTCACAGATGTCCAGCTGGCGACCAGCCTGGAGCCTCCAGACTCACAGATGTCCAGCTGACGACCACGCTGGAGGCTCCAGACTGACAGATGTCCAGCTGACGACCACGCTGGAGGCTCCAGACTCTGGACGAGGACTCCAACAGATGATACAGCTCGTGGTGATGTTGACCCAAGTGTTCTCCACCTGCTCGAAATTGATATGCTTCGCCTCGTCCTCTGGAGGTGTCACAACCTCACTAAAATGATGTGCTAAATTGCCCGAACCTAACCAAACCTAACCGAGGAGGCCCATGAATAGAAAATGGGACAGCTCTTTAATTTTTGCGAGCCGCTATGATTTGTAGAACATCATATTGTGACGTTGAGGGGATGTGTCCACCGGTACTGTCATAGTCACCCAAGAACTGGGTGCACGCCCCTTATGTGTATATCAACATCACCTGACAGCTGAGTGGACAGCGCTTCGGATTCGTAGTCGTGAGGTTCCGGGTTCCATCCCGGTGGAGGCGGAGGCAAATGGGCAGTTTCTTTCATCCTGATGACCCTTTTCACCTAGCAGTAAATGTGTACCTGGGAGTTACACAGCTGCTGCGGGCTGCTTCCTGGGGGGGTGTAACAAAAAGGAGGCCTGGTCGAGGACCGGGCCGCGGGGACCCTAAGCCCCGAAATCATCTCAAGATAACCTCAAGATAACCACCTTATCTCCTCCTTCCATTCCTTTCGTTCTCTCACCTCTCCCTTTTGTTCCCTTATCCCTCCGCCTGCCCGACATCTCCGTGTCGGACCGTAAATCATTATTCTCGATTCGCTTTCTTCTCAGACTGCGCCCCCCCCCCCCCGGGCCGGGTTGACGCACTCCACATCCTCCAGGGTAAAGCTTTCCTATAATCTGCTCTGTGAGAAGATATGTGGCGGCCTATCACCACACTTCGTGGTGCGGCGGGACAAAGTTAGGAAGGAGGGGGGGGGGGGAGTTGACCAGATAATCTTGAGGTTATCTTGAGATGATTTCGGGGCTTAGCGTCCCCGCGGCCCGGTCCTCGACCAGGCCTCCTTTTTGTTACACACCCCCAGGAAACAGCCCGTAGCAGCTGTCTAACTCCCAGGTACCTATTTATTGCTAAGTGAACAGATGCATCAGGGGTGAAACAAACTCTGCCCATTTGTTTCCGCCTCCACCGGGGATCGAGCCCGGAACCTTAGGGCTACGAATCCCGAGCAAGAACACTAACCCTCTTTCTCTATCACAGCTACTTTAGAAATTATAAATAGAGTTTGCTTGTACAGCCGTTCCTTTTGTCCATTCTGTTTCCCCTCTACTTGTACACTAAACAACAGCTTTCTAACATCTTTATGACTCACCCAAGTCTCAACCTTACACCCATGTGGTGTTGTGCTGTTAGTATTCATTGTGAACATTCACACCTTTCCACTCTCATCAATGTCTATCATTGGTCAATCTTACCGTTCCACTCTGTAATTCTGATGTATTTATTGGTGTCTGTCATATCTCCCTCTCTCTTTTCTCTTTTAACTGTAGGTGTTCTTTCAGTCTTTCTTCAATCTCATCCCTCATAATTCCGGGACGAGGCATATTGCAAGTGTCTGAATCGTTTCTAGTTTTCCTGTTTTTTGATATGGGAGCTCGAAGATGGGGCATCAACTGTGAGACTGGTCTCACGTAGGGAGCTCGAAGATGGGGCATCAACTGTGAGACTGGTCTCACGTAGGGAGCTCGAAGATGGGGCATCAACTGTGAGACTGGTCTCACGTAGGGAACTCGAAGATGGGGCTTCAGCTCTGAGACTGGTCTCACGTAGGGAGTTCGAAGATGGGGCATCAGCTCTGAGACTGGTCTCACGTAGGAGCTAAAAGATGGGCATCAACTCTGAGACTGGTCTCACGTAGGGAACTCGAAGATGGGGCATCAGCTCTGAGACTAGTCTCACGTAGGGAGTTCGAAGATGGGGCATCAGCTCTGAGACTGGTCTCACGTAGGGAGTTCGAAGATGGGGCATCAGCTCTGAGACTGGTCTCACGTAGGGAGCTAAAAGATGGGGCATCAACTCTGAGACTGGTCTCACGTAGACTTTGTACAGTGATCTGAATTACTGCTGGAATATATTGTGACTGTTGCCATTGTAGAGTAATGGCGTGATGTAATGTTTACTTGAGTTAGACTTGCTATTGTTAAAACTCCAGGTCCTGTTCCTCTAGTCGACCCAAGGAGGTAGTTTCCCTTCATTGTGTACTGTCGTTTTGGTTTCCTGTCACCTGTTTCCATTTGTATCTCCTTACACCTGGCTTGTGTTGAACTCTAATAGCCATTTCCGGACCAAAACACTAGCTTCTCTAAATCATCGTCTTTGTGTCATCCAAAGTTATTTGCATTGAGTAGGTGTGTATTTGTACTCGCCTAGTAGCGCTTGCATAAGTTGACCTTCGGCTCCTTTGGTCCCGCCTCTCAACTGTTAATCTACTGGTGTACAGGTTCCTGAGCTTCCTGAGCTCTATCATATCTACACTTGAAATTGTGTAGGTAGTCAGCCACATCACTTCATCGTGCATTCCAATTATTAACATTGACACGGAAAAGGTATTTCTAATGTCTCTGTGGCTCATGTGGGTACTCAGCTTCCACCGTTGTCCCCCCGTGTGAGTACCATCCTTGTTAAATAAACCATCTTTCTCTACCTTGTCAATTCTCCTGAGAATTTTGTATGTGGTGATCATGTCTCACCTGAGCTCTTCTGTCTTCCAGCGACGTGAGGTGCAGTTTTTCTTGTACCTCACGTCGTTTCCTCGTCGTTACGAGGAAAGGCTTGCAGCCTTTCCTCATAACTCATGCCTCTTAGTTCTGGGACTAGTCTAGTGGCATACCTCTGAACTTTTTCCAGCTTCGTCTTGTGCTTGACAAGGTACGGGCTCCATGCTGGGGCCGCATACTCCAGGATTGGTCTTACATATGTGGTGTACAAGATTCTGAATGATTCCTTACACAGGTTCCTGAACGCCGTTCTGATGTTAGCCAGCCTCGCATATGCCGCTGACGTTATTCTTTTTATGTGGGCTTCAGGAGACAGGTTTGGTGCGATATCAACTCCTAGATCTTTCACTCTGTCCGTTTCATTAAGTATTTCATCTCCTATTCTGTATCCTGTGTCTGGCCTTCTGTTTCCACTGCCTAGTTTCATTACTTTGCATTTACTCGGGTTGAACTTTAGCAGCCATTTGTTGGACCATTCACTCAGTCTGTCTAGGTCATCGTGTAGCCTCCTGCTATCATCCTTCGTTTCAATCCTCCTCATAATTTTTGCATCATCAGCAAACATTGAGAGAAACGATTCTATACCCTCTGGGAGGTCATTGACATATAGCTGAAACAGTATAGGTCCAAGGACTGACCCCTGCGGGACTCCACTGATGACATCTCGCCAATCTGAGACCTCGCCGCTCACACTGACTCGTTGTCTCCTGTTGCTTAGGTACTACTTTATCCAATGGAGTACCTTCCCTTTCACTCCAGCCTGCATCTCCAGCTTTTTCACTAGCCTCTTGTGTGGCACTGTATCAAAGGCTTTCCGGCAATCCAAAAATATGCAGTCTGCCCACCCCTCTCTTTCTAGCCTGATTTTTGTTGCCTGGTCGTAGAATTCAATTAGCCCTGTGAGGCAGGACTTGCCATCCCTGAACCCATGTTGATGCTGTGTTACGAAGTTCCTTTGCTCAGATGTTCCACTTGCTTTCTTCACACAATCTTCTCCATCAGCTTGCATGGTATGCAGGTTAGGGACACTGGCCTGTAGTTCAGTGCCTCCTGTCTATCCCCTTTCTTGTATATCGGGCCTACGTTAGCTGCTTTCCAAATATCTGGCAGTTCCCCTGTTGCCAGTGATTTGTTATACACTATGGAGAGTGGTAGGCACAGTTCTTCTGCTCCTTCCTTTAGTATCCAAGGAGAGATTCCATCTGGGCCTATAGCCTTTGTCACATCCAACTCTAGTAAACACTTCCTTACTTCCCCACTGGTAATCTCAAACTCTTCCAGTGGTTCCTGGTTAGCTATTCCCTCTCTTATCTCTGGAATCTCTCCTTGCTCTAAGGTGAAGACCTCCTGGAATTTCTTATTCAGTTCCTCACACACTTTCTTGTCGTTTGTAGTGAATCCTTCCGCCCCTGTCCTTAATTTCATAACCTGTTCCTTTACTGTTGTTTTTCTCCTGATGTGGCTATGCAGCAATTTAGGCTGATCTTTGCCTTGCTTGCGATGTCATTTCCGTATTGTCTTTCTGCCTCTCTTCTCATCCTGACATATTCATTCCTGGCACTCCTGTGTGTGTGTGTGTGTGTGTGTGTGTGTGTGTGTGTGTGTGTGTGTGTGTGTGTGTGTGTGTGTGTGTGTGTGTGTGTGTGTGTGTGTTACCAATAACGTCAGAACAATATTAACGTAAATGCCTGAGGAGCCGAGCTAACAAGGTGACAGTTGCTCACAATTAACCTCCAGCGTTACCAAAATGATAATAGCAAAAATTCACGGTGATAATTTTTGCAACATAAATGTGTCAACAGTGTTAAGTTACCATTCAAAAGTTGATTATTCTCTGCAAATTCACTATAGCGTGAATGTGTTGATTGATGATAGGAGTATTGATTGATGATAGGAGGGTGTTGATTGATGATAGGAGTGTTGATTGATGATAGGAGAGTGTTGATTGATGATAGGAGAGTGTTGATTGATGATAGGAGAGTGTTGATTGATGATAGGAGAGTGTTGATTGATGATAGGAGAGTGTTGATTGATGATAGGAGGGTGTTGATTGATGATAGGAGTGTTGATTGATGATAGGAGAGTGTTGATTGATGATAGGAGAGTGTTGATTGATGATAGGAGAGTTGATTGATGATAGGAGAGTGTTGATTGATGATAGGAGAGTGTTGATTGATGATAGGAGAGTGTTGATTGATGATAGGAGGGTGTTGATTGATGATAGGAGTGTTGATTGATGATAGGAGAGTGTTGATTGATGATAGGAGAGTGTTGATTGATGATAGGAGAGTTGATTGATGATAGGAGAGTGTTGATTGATGATAGGAGAGTGTTGATTGATGATAGGAGAGTGTTGATTGATGATAGGAGGGTGTTGATTGATGATAAGAGAGTGTTGATTGATGATAGGAGAGTGTTGATTGATGATAGGAGTGTTGATTGATGATAGGAGAGTGTTGATTGATGATAGGAGGGTGTTGATTGATGATAGGAGTGTTGATTGATGATAGGAGTGTTGATTGATGATAGGAGAGTGTTGAATGATGATAGGAGTGTTGATTGATGATAGGAGTGTTGATTGATGATAGGAGTGTTGATTGATGATAGGAGTGTGTTGATTGATGATAGGAGTGTTGATTGATGATAGGAGTGTGTTGATTGATGATAGGAGAGTGTTGATTGATGATAGGAGATTGTTGATTGATGATAGGAGAGTGTTGATTGATGATAGGAGGGTGTTCATTGATGATAGGAGAGTGTTGATTGATGATAGGAGGGTGTTGATTGATGATAGGAGGGTGTTCATTGATGATAGGAGAGTGTTGATTGATGATAGGAGGGTGTTGATTGATGATAGGAGGGTGTTCATTGATGATAGGAGAGTGTTGATTGATGATAGGAGAGTGTTGATTGATGATAGGAGTGTTGATTGATGATAGGAGTGTGTTGATTGATGATAGGAGGGTGTTCATTGATGATAGGAGAGTGTTGATTGATGATAGGAGAGTGTTGATTGATGATAGTGTGTTGATTGATGATAGGAGAGTGTTGATTGATGATAGGAGAGTGTTGATTGATGATAGGAGTGTTGATTGATGATAGGAGAGTGTTGATTGATGATAGGAGGGTGTTGATTGATGATAGGAGGGTGTTCATTGATGATAGGAGTGTGTTGATTGATGATAGGAGAGTGTTGATTGATGATAGGAGGGTGTTGATTGATGATGGAGGGTGTTGATTGATGATAGGAGAGTGTTGATTGATGATAGGAGTGTTGATTGATGATAGGAGTGTGTTGATTGATGATAGGAGTGTGTTGATTGATGATAGGAGTGTGTTGATTGATGATAGGAGGGTGTTGATTGATGATAGGAGTGTTGATTGATGATAGGAGTGTTGATTGATGATAGGAGAGTGTTGATTGATGATAGGAGTGTTGATTGATGATAGGAGAGTGTTGATGATGATAGGCGTGTTGATTGATGATAGGATGGTGTTGATTGATGATAGCTAGGAGAGTGTTGATTGATGATAGGAGGGTGTTGATTGATGATAGGATGGTGTTGATTGATGATAGCTAGGAGAGTGTTGATTGATGATAGGAGGGTGTTGATTGATGATAGGAGTGTTGATTGATGATAGGAGTGTTGATTGATGATAGGAGGGTGTTGATTGATGATAGGAGAGTGTTGATTGATGATAGGAGAGTGTTGATTGATGATAGGAGAGTGTTGATTGATGATAGGAGTGTTGATTGATGATAGGAGAGTGTTGATTGATGATAGGAGGTGTTGATTGATGATAGGAGTGTTGATTGATGATAGGAGTGTTGATTGATGATAGGAGTGTTGATTGATGATAGGAGAGTGTTGATTGATGATAGGAGTGTTGATTGATGATAGGAGTGTTGATTGATGATAGGAGTGTTGATTGATGATAGGAGTGTGTGATTGATGATAGGAGTGTTGATTGATGATAGGAGTGTGTTGATTGATGATAGGAGAGTGTTGATTGATGATAGGAGAGTGTTGATTGATGATAGGAGAGTGTTGATTGATGATAGGAGAGTGTTGATTGATGATAGGAGGGTGTTGATTGATGATAGGAGGGTGTTCATTGATGATAGGAGAGTGTTCATTGATGATAGGAGTGTTGATTGATGATAGGAGTGTTGATTGATGATAGGAGTGTGTTGATTGATGATAGGAGGGTGTTCATTGATGATAGGAGAGTGTTGATTGATGATAGGAGAGTGTTGATTGATGATAGGAGTGTGTTGATTGATGATAGGAGAGTGTGGTTGATGATAGGAGTGTTGATTGATGATAGGAGTGTTGATTGATGATAGGAGAGTGTTGATTGATGATAGGAGGGTGTTGATTGATGATAGGAGGGTGTTGATTGATGATAGGAGAGTGTTGATTGATGATAGGAGGGTGTTGATTGATGATGGAGGGTGTTGATTGGTGATAGGAGAGTGTTGATTGATGATAGGAGTGTGTTGATTGATGATAGGAGTGTTGATTGATGATAGGAGTGTGTGATTGATGATAGGAGTGTGTTGATTGATGATAGGAGTGTGTTGATTGATGATAGGAGGGTGTTGATTGATGATTGGAGTGTTGATTGATGATAGGAGTGTTGATTGATGATAGGAGAGTGTTGATTGATGATAGGAGTGTTGATTGATGATAGGAGAGTGTTGATTGATGATAGGCGTGTTGATTGATGATAGGATGGTGTTGATTGATGATAGCTAGGAGAGTGTTGATTGATGATAGCTAGGAGAGTGTTGATTGATGATAGGAGGGTGTTGATTGATGATAGGAGTGTTGATTGATGATAGGAGTGTTGATTGATGATAGGAGTGTTGATTGATGATAGGAGGGTGTTGATTGATGATAGGGAGTGTTGATTGATGATAGGAGAGTGTTGATTGATGATAGGAGGGTGTTGATTGATGATAGGAGGGTGTTGATTGATGATAGGAGAGTGTTCATTGATGATAGGAGAGTGTTCATTGATGATAGAGTGCTGATTGATGATAGGAGGTGTTGATTGATGATAGAGGGTGTTATTGATGATAGGAGAGTGTTGATTGATGATAGGAGTGTGTTGATTGATGATAGGAGAGTGTTGATTGATGATAGGAGAGTGTTGATTGATGATAGGAGTGTTGATTGATGATAGGAGAGTGTTGATTGATGATAGGAGGGTGTTGATTGATGATAGGAGGGTGTTCATTGATGATAGGAGTGTGTTGATTGATGATAGGAGAGTGTTGATTGATGATAGGAGTGTTGATTGATCATAGGAGTGTTGATTGATGATAGGATGATGTTGATTGATGATAGCTAGGAGAGTGTTGATTGATGATAGGAGTGTGTTGATTGATGATAGGAGGTGTTGATTGATGATAGGAGGGTGTTGATTGATGATAGGAGGGTGTTGATTGATGATAGGAGAGTGTTGATTGATGATAGGAGGGTGTTGATGACCTTAGTCTGGGATAGTCAGATGTGGTGACCTTAGTCTGGGATAGTCAGTGTGGTGACCTTAGTCTGGGATAGTCAGGTGTGGTGACCTTAGTCTGGGATAGTCAGGTGTGGTGACCTTAGTCTGGGATAGGTCAGGTGTGGTGACCTTAGTCTGGGATAGTCAGGTGTGGTGACCTTAGTCTGGGATAGTCAGGTGTGGTGACCTTAGTCTGGGATAGTCAGGTGTGGTAACCTTAGCTGTGATAGACAGGTGTAGTGACCTTAGCCTGGGATAGTCAGGTGTGGTGACCTTAGCCTGGGATAGTCATGTGTGGTGACCTTAGTCTGGGATAGTCAGGTGTGGTGACCTTAACCTGTGATAGACAGGTGTGGTGACCTTAGCCTGGGATAGTCAGGTGTGGTGACCTTAGCCTGGGATAGTCAGGTGTGGTGACCTTAGTCTGGGATAGTCAGGTGTGGTGACCTTAGCCTGTGATAGACAGGTGTAGTGACCTTAGCCTGGGATAGTCAGGTGTGGTGACCTTAGTCTGGGATAGTCAGGTGTGGTGACCTTAGTCTGGGATAGTCAGGTGTGGTGACCTTAGCCTGGGATAGTCAGGTGTGGTGACCTTAGTCTGGGATAGTCAGGTGTGGTGACCTTAGTCTGGGATAGTCAGGTGTGGTGACCTTAGCTGGGATAGTCAGGTGTGGTGACCTTAGTCTGGGATAGTCAGGTGTGGTGACCTTAGCCTGTGATAGACAGGTGTGGTGACCTTAGCCTGGGATAGTCAGGTGTGGCAGTATATCAGTCACTAAGACTGGTGGTGACTACAAGACTCTAGACACCAATTCCTTTTAGTCTAAACAACAGGACCTCGAACACCTGGAGGAAACAGTGCACTACGCCACAACAACAACAACAGCCGCACAGATCCGTGCAGCACAATTATTGCACCTGCTAGTGCCTCCAGGATATTTCAAGCACAGATGATGACCTCTACATCAACAACTGCCCCAGTAGCTGGATGTAGCAAAGACACCACGACCCAACCCACGTAAGGCGTATCAAGTGACCACTGTTCCAATGGTTATTGTCTCCCTGACAGAGACCTTCAACAAGATGCTTGACTAACCATTCCAAGCACTGGAACAGACCAACTCTCAGTCATGGAAGGAAATGTTAACAGAGGTAAAAATGAATCTACTGAACATATTTCCTCCACACTTCAACAAGCCCTATCGGAAAATGTCGTCGAAGTCGAAGAAGGTGACGAAACTGAATTGTTTCAGCAGCCAATGGCAGTCTTCACTCCAGCCAAGAAGACCCAAGTCGTTGGGGAAATCAGCACATTGGAAACCACCAATGGATTCAACTCAATTGATTATAGATTATAATAATATATTTCAAGATTCAAAAGTTCAAAAACAAAGCTCAAACACTCAGAGCAGTGCTTCTCAGGGACAACATTGATATTGTTTTACTTCAAGAAACACTTACCAGGACTGAAAGAAGTATCAGTACCCCAGGGTATCAATGTTACCACTGCCCAATTGCTCAAGGTGGCACCAGAGGCACTTCAATAAAGTAAGAAATCATATCAATGCCACACCAATCACACACTTGCCTAACTGTAGTGAAGACGTCGAAATTATAGGAGTTAATCTCACCATGAGGAACTCAATTCTGTTCATCTTCAATGTATACAGGAGCCATAGAGAATACTGCATGGATCTCTGCAATCTTTGAAATAGCAGTCACCACACCTAATATCATCTTGGGTGACTTCAACACTCATAATGAATTACTAAATGATTCTCCAAGAACCGAAGCCAACGGAAGACATATTGAACACCTTTTGGATGAAGTGCCTGAAGTCCGTCTGCTTAACTCGATGGCACCCATATTGGTGGGGGGAGCTGGACCTCCCGTTTGTCTCCAGCAGTATATATGAGTTGTGTATTGGTCAGTTGACCATGTACTGACTAGTGACCACTTTGCTACAAGAACAGTTATTTTTCTGGACCTAGAAAAGGCCTTTAAGCTAGCCAATGCTCCACCTGCACTGTGCTGCCTTGTGGATAAGGAAATCAAAGGACACGCTCTTGGCTTTGTTAAAGGAAGTCTTATTAGTAGAGAAGCTAAAGTCAAAATCCAAGGCGAAACATCCTCCTCAAAGAGGCTGGAAAATGGTACTCCGCAGGGAGGAATACTAAGCCCCTTCCTCTTCAACTGTCTCATGGAACAATTCATGAAGCTCAAATTACCAAAAGCCAAACTGCTTAACAATGCAGACGACTTTGTGGTCATCATCAATGACAAAGGCACCAGGAACCATGCACAAAAATGCCTAGACATCATTAGCAGAGAGTCGGAACGTATAGCAGTCAAAATAAACAACAATAAAATCAAAGCAATGGCCATTAAAATGAGAACTCAAGACATCAGACATGAAATTGAGTGGGTTACATCTTCTTCAATACCTAGGAGTCATAATAGACAGCCAGTTGAAATTAACTCAAGAAATGCAATATCTTCGGCAGCGTTGTAAAGCCAGAAACTCAGCTTTGCGCTCCCTGACATGTCTTAGAGATGGTGCATCTCTACCAGTACTCAAAATGTACTACGTTCAAGCAGTTAGGTCACTCATTGACTATGCTGCTCCTGCTCTTACATCCCTCAGTGATAACAATGGGAGAAACTGGAAGTGTCCCAAAATGATGCTCTGAGAACAATGCTGAGCACCTATATGGACGCGTCGAGAGAATCTAAGAATGGAAACCAACTTACCAGCCTTAAAAAACAGGTTCAAACAAAGAATAGCCACCATAACAACAAAACTTGTTGGAACCACCACCAGACATATACAGATCGCTTCACTGAAATCTTCAATGTAGAACAAGCACATGGACGGATAATCTGGTCACGATTCTAGAAAAAGTGGACTTGAAACAGACCATTAAAAACAAAGGGGAAGATAGACCATATCAACACTTTCGGCAGCTTCCTCCATGGGAAGAATCGAGTGTAAAGATAATCATTGAAGGATTACCAGTTACAAAATCAGCATGTGACTCGCAGAAGCTCAAATCAGGCACAGAACAACAAATGGAAACCTCTCAAGACCTACAACGACTCACATCTTCACAGATGGATCAGTTGATCAAGAAAGAGGTTCCGCTGGGGCAGCAGTTTTACACGACCAACCATGAAGCTTACGATGTACTGTTATATATATATATATATATATATATATATATATATATATATATATATATATATATATATATANATTATAATATTAATTTATACTTGAGAAAATTCCCGTTTTGAATGAATAGCATGTTAAAATTTATGATGCGTCTGTTGGGTTGACCGCTGAATGTAATGGACTTGAGTCGAGGATGGGTTGAGTAAGCTTGGCAAATACAATCTCTGAAAATGTTGGTGTGTTTTTCAGAGGTGTTCTCTGGCTCACCCCACACAGCAAGAGTTACATGAAAGCTGGCAAAAAGTACTGGACACTCCACACACTGTTTTTGTCCACTCACTGTTTGTTTTTGTCCACTCACTGACTCAAAGAGAGTATTTCCCTCCGGCTTTGGACGTTCCCTCGAAAAGGTTTATGTTCGGAATGGTGTTCGACTTTGCGGGATTTGTGATTGGCCCTTAAACTGGTATGTGGTGGTCCCCTGCACTGTTATGTGGTCCACCTGTGAACCAGTACCAACTGTCCACCTGTGAACCAGTACAAGCTGCCCACCTGTGAACCAGTACAACCTGTCCCCACCTGTGAACCAGTACAACCTGTCCCCACCTGTGAACCAGTACAAGCTGCCCACCTGTGAACCAGTACAAACTGTCCACCTGTGAACCAGTACAACCTGTCCCCACCTGTGAACCAGTACAACATGTCCACCTATGAACCAGTACCAGCTGCCCATCTGTGAACCAGTACCAGCTGCCCACCTGTGAACCAGTACCAGCTGCCCACCTATGAACCAGTACCAGCTGCCCACCTGTGAACCAGTACCAGCTACCCACCTGTGAACCAGTACAAGCTGTCCCCGCCTGTGAACCTGTACAAGCTGTCCACCTGTGAACCAGTGCAACCTGTCCACCTGTGAACCAGTACAAGCTGTCCACCTGTGAACCAGTACAACCTGTCCACCTGTGAACCAGTACCAGCTGTCCACCTGTGAACCAGTACAAGTTGTCCACCTGTGAACCAGTACAAGTTGTCCACCTGTGAACCAGTACAAGCTGCCCCCACCTGTGAACCAGTACAAGTTGTCAACCTGTGAACCAGTACAAGCTGTCCACCTGTGAACCAGTACAACCTGTCCATCAGTGAACCAGTACAAGTTGTCCACCTGTGAACCAGTACAAGCTGCCCCCACCTGTGAACCAGTACCAGCTGTCCACCTGTGAACCAGTACAAGCTGTCCACCTGTGAACCAGTACCAGCTGTCCACCTGTGAACCAGTACAACCTGTTCATCTGTGAACCAGTACAAGCTGCCCCACCTGTGAACCAGTACAACTTGTCCACCTGTGAACCAGTACCAGCTGTCCACCTGTGAACCAGTACCAGCTGCCCACCTGTGAACCAGTACAAGCTGTCCACCTGTGAACCAGTACAACCTGTCCACTGTGAACCAGTACAAGCTGCCCCACCTGTGAACCAGTACAACTTGTCCACCTGTGAACCAGTACCAGCTGTCTACCTGTGAACCAGTACAACCTGTCCACCTGTGAACCAGTACCAGCTGTCCACCTGTGAACCAGTACCAGTTGTCCACCTGTGAACCAGTACAAGCTGTCCCCACCTGTGAACCAGTACTAGCTGTCCACCTGTGAACCAGTACCAGCTGTCCACCTGTGAACCAGTACAACTTGTCCACCTGTGAACCAGTACAAGCTGCCCCCACCTGTGAACCAGTACAAGTTGTCCACCTGTGAACCAGTACAAGCTGTCCACCTGTGAACCAGTACAACCTGTCCACCTGTGAACCAGTACAAGTTGTCCACCTGTGAACCAGTACAAGCTGCCCCCACCTGTGAACCAGTACCAGCTGTCCACCTGTGAACCAGTACAAGCTGTCCACCTGTGAACCAGTACCAGCTGTCCACCTGTGAACCAGTACAACCTGTTCATCTGTGAACCAGTACAAGCTGCCCCACCTGTGAACCAGTACAACTTGTCCACCTGTGAACCAGTACCAGCTGTCCACCTGTGAACCAGTACCAGCTGCCCACCTGTGAACCAGTACAAGCTGTCCACCTGTGAACCAGTACAACCTGTCCATCTGTGAACCAGTACAAGCTGCCCCACCTGTGAACCAGTACAACTTGTCCACCTGTGAACCAGTACCAGCTGTCCACCTGTGAACCAGTACAACCTGTCCACCTGTGAACCAGTACCAGCTGTCCACCTGTGAACCAGTACCAGTTGTCCACCTGTGAACCAGTACAAGCTGTCCCCACCTGTGAACCAGTACTAGCTGTCCACCTGTGAACCAGTACCAGCTGTCCACCTGTGAACCAGTACAACTTGTCCACCTGTGAACCAGTACAAGCTGCCGCACCTGTGAACCAGTACAACTTATCCACCTGTGAACCAGTACAAGCTGTCCACCTGTGAACCAGTACCCGCTGTACACATGTGAACCAGTACCAGCTGTACACATGTGAACCAGTACCAGCTGTACACATGTGAACCAGTACCAGCTGTACACATGTGAACCACTACCAGCTGTACACATGTGAACCAGTACCAGCTATACACATGTGAACCAGTACCAGCAGTACACATGTGAACCAGTATCAGCTGTCCACCTGTGAACCAGTACAACATGTCCACCTGTGAACCAGTACCAGCTGTCCTGTGAACCAGTACAACCTGTCCACCTGTAAACCAGTACCAGCTCTCCACCTGTGAACCAGTACCAGTTGTCCACCTGTGAACCAGTACCAGCTGTCCACCTGTGAACCAGTACAACCTGTCCACCTGTGAACCAGTACCAGTTGTCCTCCTGTGAACCAGTACAACCTGTCCACCTGTGAACCAGTACCAGCTGTCCACCTGTGAACCAGTACAACCTGTCCACCTGTGAACCAGTACAACCTGTCCACCTGTGAACCAGTACCAGCTGTCCTCCTGTGAACCAGTACAACCTGTCCACCTGTGAACCAGTACCAGCTGTCCACCTGTGAACCAGTACAACCTGTCCGCCTGTGAACCAGTACAACCTGTCCACCTGTGAACCAGTACAACCTGTCCACCTGTGAACCAGTACCAGCTGTCCACCTGTGAACCAGTACAACCTGTCCACCTGTGAACCAGTACCAGCTGTCCTGTGAACCAGTCCACCGGTGAACCAGTACCAGCTGTCCACCTGTGAACCAGTACAACCTGTCCACCTGTGAACCAGTACAACCTGTCCACCTGTGAACCAGTACCAGCTGTCCACCGGTGAACCAGTACAACCTGTCCACCTGTGAACCAGTACCAGCTGTCCTGTGACCCAGTACAACCTGTCCACCTGTGAACCAGTACCAGCTGTCCACGTGTGAACCAGTACAACCTGTCCGCCTGTGAACCGGTACAACCTGTATACCTGTGAACCAGTACAACCTGTCCACCTGTGAACCAGTACCAGCTGTCCACCTGTGAACCAGTACAACCTGTCCACCCGTGAACCAGTACCAGCTGTCCTCCTGTGAACCAGTACAACCTGTCCACCTGTGAACCAATACCAGCTGTCCACCTGTGAACCAGTACAACCTGTCCGCCTGTGAACCAGTACAACCTGTCCACCTGTGAACCAGTACAACCTGTCCACCTGTGAACCAGTACAAGCTGCCCACCTGTGAACCAGTACATGTTGTCCACCTGTGAACCAGTACCAGCTGTCCACCTGTGAACCAGTACAAGCTGCCACCTGTGAACCAGTACCAGCTGTCCTCCTGTGAACCAGTACAACCTGTCCACCTGTGAACCAATACAAGCTGCCCACCTGTGAACCAGTACCAGCTGTCCTCCTGTGAACCAGTACAAGCTGTCCTCCTGTGAACCAGTACCAGCTGTCCACCTGTGAACCAGAGGACGCTGGTGGCTGCTCTGATGCATGTTGCCCTGCATGGTGGTGGTCATTGCAGAGCTGCAATGACTGTTGGTCAACAGCTTCGAGACCCGCGGCCCAAGACTAGGTGGTCCCGAGACCTCCATTGCTGTCATTGCAAGCTCTTGGCTTTCTGTTAGGTCGCGCTGATTGCACAAATTGCTTCGTGCCGATTTGCACAAGGTGGGACCAGAGAGCCGAAGCTCAACCCCCTCGCAAGCACAACTAGGTGAGTAGATGTAGGTGAGCACCCACCCCAGGTGGGATCTTGAGGTAAAGACAGACCCGCGGTGATGGAGGGAAGTATCAGGGGCAAGCGCCAAGCCATTGCGACTATATAGCATTTGGAATGGGTCAGGATAAGGGATGGGACGGGGGAAAGGAATAGTGCCCAACTACTTGTGGACGGTCGGGGATTGAACGCCGACCTGCATGACGCCAGACCGTCGCTCTACCGTCCAGTCCAAGTGGTTGGGACGGTGAGCAAGTGATTATCTGTCACACCATCAGAGTGAATGTTGCACACACAACACATTTAGTGTATGTTGAGTGTCAGCTTGGCAGGCCATTGTTGTCCCTAATTGTGCATGTCATCAATGTTGCCCGAGTATCCGGAAGCAATTTGCATTTTTCCCTGGCAAGCGACTAGTGATAAAGCCGTGTTAGTGATGGTTGTGTGAGGGAGGCGTTGAGAGAGCACGGTCCACAGGGAGCCGTGTGAGCGCTCAATATTGCGCCCAGTGTCGCTCTTGTGCTATATTACTGCCTGCAGCCTCCAGACTCACAGATGTCCAGCTGGCGACCAGCCTGGAGCCTCCAGACTCACAGATGTCCAGCTGGCGACCAGCCTGGAGCCTCCAGACTCACAGGTGTCCAGCTGACGACCACGCTGGAGCCTCCAGACTCACAGATGTCCAGCTGGCGACCAGCCTGGAGCCTCCAGACTCACAGATGTCCAGCTGGCGACCAGCCTGGAGCCTCCAGACTCACAGATGTCCAGCTGGCGACCATCCTGGAGCTCCAGACTCACAGGTGTCCAGCTGACGACCACGCTGGAGCCCCAGACTCACAGATGTCCAGCTGGCGACCAGCCTGGAGCCTCCAGACTCACAGATGTCCACTGGCGACCAGCCTGAGCCTCCAGACTCACAGATGTCCAGCTGGCGACCAGCCTGGAGCCTCCAGACTCACAGATGTCCAGCTGGCGACAGCCTGGAGCCTCTACTCACAGATGTCCAGCTGGCGACCAGCCTGGTGGCTCCAGACTCACAGAGGTCCACTGGCGACAGCCTGGAGGCTCCAGACTCACAGATGTCCAGCTGGCGACCAGCCTGGTGCCTCCAGACTCACAGATGTCCAGCTGGCGACCAGCCTGGAGCCTCCAGACTCACAGATGTCCAGCTGGCGACCAGCCTGGAGCCTCCAGACTCACAGATGTCCAGCTGGCGACCAGCCTGGAGCCTCCAGACTCACAGATGTCCAGCTGGCGACCAGCCTGGAGCCTCCAGACTCACAGATGTCTGCTGGCACCCAGCCTGGAGCTCCTGACTCACAGATGTCCAGCTGGCGACCAGCCTGGAGCCTCCAGACTCACAGATGTCCAGCTGGCGACCAGCCTGGAGCCTCCAGACTCACAGATGTCCAGCTGGCGACCATCCTGGAGCCTCCAGACTCACAGTTGTCCAGCTGGCGACCATCCTGGAGCCTCCAGACTCACAGATGTCCAGCTGACGACCACGCTGGAGCCTCCAGACTCACAGATGTCCAGCTGACGACCATCCTGGAGCCTCCAGACTCACAGATGTCCAGCTGGCGACCATCCTGGAGCCTCCAGACTCACAGATGTCCAGCTGACGACCTCCTGGAGCCTCCAGACTCACAGTTGTCCAGCTGGCGACCACCTGGAGCCTCCAGACTCACATGTCCAGCTGACGACCACGCTGGAGCTCCAGACTGACAGAGTCCACTGACGACCACGCTGAGGCTCCAGACTCACAGATTTCCAGCTGACGACCACGCTGGAGCCTCCAGACTCACAGATGTCCAGCTGACGACCACGCTGGAGGCTCCAGACTGACAGATGTCCAGCTGGCGACCACGCTGGAGCTCCAGACTCACAGATGTCCAGCTGCGACCAGCCTGGAGCCTCCAGACTCACAGATGTCCAGCTGACGACCACGCTGGAGGCTCCAGACTCTGGACGAGGACTCCAACAGATGATACAGCTCGTGGTGATGTTGACCCAAGTGTTCTCCACCTGCTCGAAATTGATATGGTTCGCCTCGTCCTCTGGAGGTGTCACAACCTCACTAAAATGATGTGCTAAATTGCCCGAACCTAACCAACCTAACCGAGGAGGCCCATGAATAGAAAATGGGACAGCTCTTTAATTTTTGCGAGCCGCTATGATTTGTAGAACATCATATTGTGACGTTGAGGGGATGTGTCCACCGGTACTGTCATAGTCACCCAAGAACTGGGTGCATGTCCCCTTATGTGTATATCAACATCACCTGACAGCTGAGTGGACAGCGCTTCGGATTCGTAGTCGTGAGGTTCCGGGTTCCATCCCCGGTGCAGGCGGAAACAAATGGGCAGTTTCTTTCATCCTGATGGGCCTTTTCACCTAGCAGTAAATAGGTACCTGGGAGTTAGACAGCTGCTACGGGCTGCTTGCTGGGGGTGTGTAACAAAAAGGAGGCCTGGTCGAGGACCGGGCCGCGGGGACCCTAAGCCCCGAAATCATCTCAAGATAACCACCTATCTCCTCCTTCCATTCCTTTCGTTCTCTCACCTCTGCCTTTTGTTCCATTATCTCTCCGCCTGCCCGACATCTCCGTGTCGGACCCTAAATCATTATTCTCGATTCGCTTTCTTCTCAGACTGCGCCCCCCCCCCCCCCGGCCGGGTTGACGCACTCCACATCCTCCAGGGTAAAGCTTTCCTATAATCTGCTCTGTAAGAAGATATGTGGCGGCCTATCACCACACTTCCTGGTGCGGCGGGACAAAGTTAGGAAGGAGGGGGGGGGGGAGTTGACCAGTGTGCTATCTGGAGGTTATCTTGAGATGATTTCGGGGCTTAGCGTCCCCGCGGCCCGGTCCTCGACCAGGCCTCCTTTTTGTTACACACCCCTAGGAAGCAGCCCGTAGCAGCTGTCTAACTCCCAGGTACCTATTTATTGCTAAGTGAACAGATGCATCAGGGTGAAACAAACTCTGCCCATTTGTTTCTGCCTCCACCGGGGATCGAGCCCGGAACCTCAGGGCTACGAATCCCGAGCAAGAACACTAACCCTCTTTCTCTATCACAGCTACTTTAGAAATTATAAATAGAGTTTGCTTGTACAGCCCGTTCCTTTTGTCCATTCTGTTTCCCTCTACTTGTACACTAAACAACAGCTTTCTAACATCTTTATGACTCACCCAAGTCTCAACCTTCCACCCATGTGGTGTTGTTCTGTTAGTATTCATTGTGAACATTCCACCTTTTCCACTCTCATCAATGTCTATCATTGGTCAATCTTACAGTTACACTCTGTAACTCTGATGTATTTTATAGGTGTCTGTCATATCTCCCTCTCTCTCTTTTCTTTAACTGTCGGTGTTCTTTCAGTCTTTCTTCATATCTCATCCCTCATAATTCCGGGACGAGGCATATTGCAAATCTCTGAATCGTTTCTAGTTTTCCTGTGTTTTTTGAGATGGGAGCTTGAGGATGGGGCATCAACTGTGAGACTGGTCTCACGTAGGGAGCTCGAAGATGGGGCATCAACTGTGAGACTGGTCTCACGTAGGGCGCTCGAGGATGGGGCATCAACTCTGAGACTGGTCTCACGTAGGAGCTCGAAGATGGGGCATCAACTCTGAGACTGGTCTCACGTAGGGAGCTGGAGGATGGGGCATCAACTCTGAGACTGGTCTCACGTAGACTTTGTACAGTGATCTGAATTACTGCTGGAATATATTGTGACTGTTGCCATTGTAGAGTAATGTCGTGATGTAATATTTACTTGAGTTAGACTTGCTATTGTTAAAACTCCCAGGTCCTGTTCCTCTAGTCGACCCAAGGAGGTAGTTTCCCTTCATTGTGTACTGTCGTTTTGGTTTCCTGTCACCTGTTCCATTTGTATCTCTTACACCTGGCTTGTGTTGAACTCTAATAGCCATTTCCGGACCAAAACACTAGCTTCTCTAAATCATCGTCTTTGTGTCATCCAAAGTTATTTGCATTGAGTAGGTGTGTATTTGTACTCGCCTAGCAGCGCTTGCATAAGTTGACCTTCGGCTCCTTTGGTCCCGCCTCTCAACTGTTAATCTACTGGTGTACAGGTTCCTGAGCTTCTCAAGCTCTATCATATCTACACTTGAAATTGTGTAGGTAGTCAGCCACATCACTTCATCGTGCATTCCAATTATTAACAATGACACGGAAAAGGTATTTCTAATGTCTCTGTGGCTCATGTGGGTACTCAGCTTCCACCGTTGTCCCCCTGTGTGAGTACCATCCTTGTTAATAAACCATCTTTCTCTACCTTGTCAATTCTCCTGAGAATTTGTATGTGGTGATCATGTCTCACCTGAGCTCTCCTGTCTTCCAGCGACGTGAGGTGCAGTTTTTCAGTACCTCACGTCGTTTCCTCGTCGTTACGAGGAAAGGCATGCAGCCTTTCCTCATAACTCATGCCTCTTAGTTCTGGGACTAGTCTAGTGGCATACCCTGGACTTTTTCCAGCTTCGTCTTGTGCTTGACAAAGTACGGGCTCCATGCTGGGGCCGCATACTCCAGGATTGGTCTTACATATGTGGTGTACAAGATTCTGAATGATTCCTTACACAGGTTCCTGAACGCCGTTCTGATGTTAGCCAGCCTCGCATATGCCGCTGACGTTATTCTTTTTATGTGGGCTTCAGGAGACAGGTTTGGTGCGATATCAACTCCTAGATCTTTCTCTCTGTCCGTTTCATTAAGTATTTCATCTCCTATTCTGTATCCTGTGTCTGGCCTTCTGTTTCCACTGCCTAGTTTCATTACTTTGCATTTACTCGGGTTGAACTTAGCAGCCATTTGTTGGACCATTCACTCAGTCTGTCTAGGTCATCGTGTAGCCTCCTGCTATCATCCTCTGTTTCAATCCTCCTCATAATTTTTGCATCATCAGCAAACATTGAGAGAAACGATTCTATACCCTCTGGGAGGTCATTGACATATATCTGAAACAGTATAGGTCCAAGGACTGACCCCTGCGGGACTCCACTGATGACATCTCGCCAATCTGAGACCTCACCCCTTACAGTGACTCGTTGTCTCCTGTTGCTTAGTGTTATGATCTCAGCCTGCAGGAGAAACGAGTCTCACCCTTTGAGAGTTATTCAGCAAGCCTGACCTAACTGGAAGGTCCAGAAATTATAGAGGCGATAACACAGATGTAAAATAGTGTGTTGCATTTATATAAAAGTTTGAGATTATGGGCAATGGACTAGAAAAAACAGATAAATGACTTGTTGGAAGATGTGGACAAGTACTGGGGGCGTGAGGCTCGCTTGTGGAGGGCGATGACCTCACGTGAGGCCAGACATCGCAGGGGAGAGGCCGCGCTTCGTCGAGCTCCCGCCAGAAGGGACCCCTAGCGATATTATTCCAAGAGAAGAGAAGGTGCAGACGTTCCAGCTGTTGAGTCGAGCTGAGGACGTGTGGTCTCAAGTCCTGGACGGCGAGGAGAGAGTATTAAGCCGCCCAGAGACAGTTTTGTGGGCTGTGACAAGCGCCCTGGTCAGACGTTGTCAGAGGGAGAAGCGCCCTCGACCAGATAATCTGTGGTAAGCCCGATTAAGCCAGTTCATAGTGTTTGCTTGTAGTTGGTCGTGTGCCCAGCGACAGTAGCGATGTTTATTTCAAATTAGAAATGTTTGGTATGGCAGAAAGCCTAAAATAAGAGAGTGAAGTGGGAGGAGCGCTGAGCGACGTCCGTCTTCTCTGAGCGCTGGCGGGCAACTGAAGGAGCCCGGCTCCTGAGGGAGGAGGACCCCTCCAGCGTGAGTGAGGCTCGCCCAGCGAGGTGGCGCATGGACTCGCCCACGGGGGAGTCCACTCTCATTAATGTAGAGGACAGATAGAGATTGGAGACAAAGATGTTGTATGATTAATTTTGTTTATGTGTTAAAAAGGGAAACAATTTATTGGAATGCAAATGGGTTGCAGGTTTGTCTTTGGGGAAGAAGTTGCTGAGGACTTGGAAGCCAGCACAGAGGGAGTGGTTGATGAGACTCCAAGGCAGGGGAGGAGAGGACCCCGAGCTATGAAGAAGCAGTGAGGAGGAGTGTCACGTGCTTCTGCAGAGGTGGTGAAGTGCCACAGTTATTCGAGGAAATTTATGGTGCAGCAGCCAGGAGAGCTGTGGATGACCCTAATAGGAGTAGGGAAGCACCATAGTTGTTCAAGGAATCTTCATGGTAGCAGCCTGGAGGAGCTGCAGAGGATCCTGCTGTTTAAGCCCTGAGGAACCTGAAGTTGTCAGGGTAGTGAAATAGTTCTAACTGATCACTTGTATGGAGGTGAGAGTGTTTGTCATTAGCGTGAACGACGCAGTGAGAGGTGAGTGATCGTTTGCTATTTATGTGCCAAGAAGCGTATATTGAAGTTTAGAGCTACAGACGTAGGCAGAGTACCTACAGATATATATGTATTCTAAGACTGATAGAATGGTCAGATTAATTCGTTGTGTGGCACGGATCATTTATACTGATAATACTATGTATTTATTGCTTTCAAATGCTGATTGCCTTTATGTGTTTATAGGTATATATCTATATATGTATACATTCTCTTGATGGTAGTGTGACATTATATTGTAAGACTTAATCTACTTGAGGAGGTTGATAATACCA
>WNGS01163961.1:6975-19037 GCA_020271785.1 Procambarus virginalis
TTCTTGGTTCTTTCTCTCTCTCTCCTTTCCTACTTCCTGGGAAGCCTCACTAGGACAAGGTCAAACACCAGCAAATTTGAATACATTTACTGGAAAAAGCACATACACAATACATACACACATATAATAATAATAATAATAATAATGATGAATCCTATGCTCTATACTATTACAGTCAGGTTGCATTCCAACACCATCAGAACTCTATCATCTGCTTATCAAGTGGTATCCCATCTCCTGATTCACCACCTAATACTACCAACTTCCTCAAGTAGGTCAAGTCTTATAACACAATGTTGCACTATCAGCATGGGAAAATATATCTATAAACATGAACAAGGAAAACCATCGTATGAATGCAATAACATAAATATTAGTATAAATGTTCCTTGACATACCGCAATGATCAATCGATCCCCCTATCAGTCCTAGAACACATATGTATGTCTCTGTAGGTAATCCAGCCTACGACTGTAACTCTATACTTCAGTATAAGTACTCCTTGGCACAAAAATGGCAAACAATCACTCACCTTTCACTGCGTCTTGCACGCTAATGACAACCAAACACTCTACCAACTCCCTACAAGTAATCAACCAGAACTTCCCTTCCACATCTGGAAGCTCACTACCCTGATATCTTCAGGTTCTTCCGGGTTTAACTATCAGGATTCTCCACAGTTCTTCCAGGCTGATACACCATGAAGTTTTCGTTCAGCAACAATGGTGCTTCACCACTGACATTACAGAAGCACGTGACACTCCTCTTCACTGCTTCTCCTTACAGTTCGAGGTTCTACTCTTCACTGTGGGGCTACTCTTCCTCAGAGTACACTACTCCTTCAACAGCCTTGGAGTCTCTTCAACCACTTCTTCTCTGCTGGCTTCGAAGTTCTCAGGAACTTCTTCCCCTGACAAACCTGCAACCCATTGACACGCCAATAAAAATGTTTCCTTATAAACACATAGACGAAATAATCCACACAATATGTTTGCATCCAACATCTATCTGCTCTCTACATACTGTGAGAGTGGACTTCCCCGTTTGTGCTGGTCCATGCTCTGCCCGGCCAGGCGGCCCTTGAGGCAGCTATCCCGCCAGGAGCTGGACTCCCTCAGTCATCTGCCAGCGCTCAGAGGAGACGGACGTCGCTCCGTCTTCCAGGAGGTTCCTCCATCTCCACTCTCCTATTTTAGGCCTTCTTCCTTACAAAACATGTCTAACTTATCAATAAACATTCGCTTCTGTCGCTGGGCACACGATCAACTACAAGTAATCACTATAAACTGGCTTAAAATCGTGCTTACCACAGATTGTCTAGTCGAGGGCGCTCTCCCTCTGACGGAGTCTGATCAAGGCTCACGATAATGGCCCACGATAATGTCTCTGGGCGGCTTAACAAACTCTCCTTGCCGTTCAGGACTTGAGACCTCACGTTCCCAGCTCGATTCCACAGCTGGAATGTCTGCACACTTCCTTCCTCTTGAAGGTATATCACACAGGGGTTCCTCTCTGACAGGAGCTCAAACGGAGCGCAGCTTCCCCTTGCGATGTCTGGTACTGAAGTGGTGTCAAAGCCCTCTCGAAGTGAGCATCACTCCTCCAGCAAATTATCCACATCTCATAACCAATCACTTACCTAATTTCTTATTCACTGCCCATTATCTTAATTAAATTGTTTATCAAATCCAACCAACTATTTTACATCTGTGTCTTCACCTCTATATTTCCTAGACCTTCTAGTCATGTCAGGCCTGATAGAATAATTCTCAAAGGGGAGACTCGTTTTTCGGCTGCCTGGGATCATAACACTCCCTCCCCCTTGTTTTTGAGAATTATTCTAGTGGCTAGGCTCTAAATAACGCATCAGCTACTACATTGTCTCGCTCTCTTATGTGCGTTATCACCAGGTCATACTCTTGGAGCAATAAAAACCATCTGGTTAACCTCTGGTTCGCATACTTAATTTTTCTCAGGAAAACTAGGGGATTATGGTCTGTATACACCGTCACTGGGTGTTCTCCCCAACTCACATACACTTCAAAATGTTTCAATGCCATCACCAGGGCCATAGTCTCTTTCTCGACCGTACTGTACGACCTCTGGTGCTTAACGAACTTCTTCGAGAAGGACACGGGGCGGTAAATTCCATCATTCTGCTGCGTCAACACAGCTCCAGCCTATATATCACTGGCATCTACAAATAACGTAAACGGTGCTCCAAAATTGGGCGACACTAGTACAGGTGCCTCGGTCAACAGTCTTATGGTCTTTTCAAACGCTTCTTGTACTGTTCCGTTCCACTCCCACTTCTTGCTCTTTGATAGCAAACTCGTCATAGGAGCGGCTGCGGTGGAAAAATTTCCACAGAACTTCCGGTAATATCCAATCATACCGAGGTATCTCAACAATTCTTTCTTACTCCTGGGCACTGGGAAGTTGTCAATGGCCTCCACGTTTGTTCTTACCGGAGCAACCTCTCCTTGCCTTACTATATATCCAAGGTACTCCAGGCGGGCTCTCTCGAACTCGCTTTTTGCTAAGTTGATCGTCATGTTGGCCTTCTCCAATCGATCAAACAAATCTAGAAGTCGATCCACGTGATCCTTCCAGGAATCAGCGAACACTACAATATCATCGATGTACACTGCACATCCGGTCGCGCCTTGTAATACCTGATTCATTACTCGTTGAAAACAACTACCACTATTCTTCATTCCGAACGGCACCACTTTATATTGGTACAAGCCGTCGGGTGTCACGAACGCTGAGATCCTCTTGGCTTCCTCGGACAGGGGAATCTGGTAGTATCCCTTCAGCAGGTCTATTTTCGAGACATACCGTGCACTCCCAATCCGATCTATGCAATCATCTATGCGTGGTATCGGGAACGAGTCAGCGACTGTGACTGCATTCACTTTCCTGTAATCGGTGCAGAATCGGTATGTGCCATCACTCTTCTTCACGAGGAGGCACGGAGAACTCCAGTCACTGTCGCTAACCTCTGCCAAGCCGTTATCTAGCGGACACTTTACTTCTGCTCTCATCGCCGCTGCTTTCTCCGGGTTAACTCTGTAAGGGTGCTGCTTGATGGGGTGAGCACTCCCTACATTTACTTCGTGCACCGTTCCGCGGTGTCTTCTGGGCACGTCTGTGAATAGCGACTTATTCCTGTGGAGGATCTCCACTAGTTCCTGGCGTTGGTCATCCTGCAAATGACCCAGACGCTCACCTATGTTGGACAGGCTTTCCGTATTCGATATCTTCGCGCCATCGGCTCTCTCTAACTTACAGTTCTCCTCTTCTATTCCTTTGCCGTCTCCCACACAAAGCACAGACGTCAGTGACGGGGTTTCCATCTGTTCTTCATCGCTTAGAGGCTTATCTCTGCCATAGTACCTCTATATCATGTTCACGTGGCAATCCTGTGACTTCCTCGGACGATCTGGCATGTGTATTACATAATTCACATTCCCTAGCGCCTTCTGGATGGTATATGGTCCACTCTACTTATTGTTTCCATCCTCCGTTTCCTCGTCTTCTTCTCTTCACGTCCAGAGTCAGACATCTACTGTCTGTACCTCCTCAGTCGTCTTCACACTTCCATCTACTGCCATTATACTTCCGTCTCCTGTCATCATACTTCACTCCCTCGTCTTCACCGACGATCCCCCCTTTCGTCTCCTCATTTATCCGAGACCTCATCCTGTTTGACTTCCATCGAGTCCTCAGCTTTCTTCTACTCCTTCATGCTTGTATCATCAACCTCTTCTCACACTTCTCACCTCTATACAACTCCATTTCTTCTCCTTCAACTCTTCTTCGTTCCCTAAAAGTTTCTTCGAGCACTGTACTACACCCAACAGCACTCGACCGTACATGTTGCTTTACCTCTCCTAGAGTGCTCGTAAGCATCTCTCCACACATACTGTCGCTTCTCCTTTCATTTTCTCGGCTATTACTTTTCTTCGCTATCTCCCCTCCACGTTTTCTGTGAAACATGTCAACTCCTGACACCTCAAACAACTTAACTCCACTATCCATATGCCTCTGTGCTCATGGACAACTTGACGCTCTACTCCCGTCCTCAGTATGTCCACATCCTTCTTCATTTCTACTCAGCACAGTTGTATTCACCTTCCGACTCTTAATTTCAGCAGGCTGGGGTCTACTCAGGTCCATTCTCTTCACATGATTCTTCTTTGGTTGGGTCATCTTCACTTTTGACCTCACCAAGACTCCATCTTCCTGAGTCGAACCTTCCTCAAATAACCACGCTATATCTACGTCGATATCTTCTACCGGTTGAATCGACACTGTCTCATCTTGTCCAGCGTCTTCCTCGTCGGCCACCTCTGCCTTCATCACTACCAAGACAGGATATTCAATGGCTTGGCGGTCTTCTGACGCATCTCCTTGGATGTCAGTCAGGTTCACACTCTCAGGTGTCCCACCTGTGCCGTGGCCTTCTGGGCACTCCTCTGGCACAGTCTCCGCTATGACTCCTGGCAACACCTTTGTCCCGCACAAGTCATTCCCCAGGATCACTTGGACTCCTGGAACAGGTATGTCGGGGCACACTCCCAACATCACCTCTGCCGACACATATTCCGACCTTAGCTGGACAGCACATATGGGCATGTCACTCTCAGACAATAACCCATATACTTTCATCTTACTCCTGCCAGCTAACCGTCGATCATTCCCAGTCAGGCTTCTCGTAATCAAGCTCTGATTAGCTCTGGTATCTCTTAAAATATCTGCTTTTACTTCAGGTTTGCCTCCTTAACTGATCCAACCTTTACTGATGAACGGCCTATTCCTCTCGTTCACTAAGTTCACCTTCTGTGGTTTGTCTTGGAACACATTAATATATTTACTTCAGGGATCACACATGGCCAGGGTCACAACTCTCTTGCCCTGCTGACAACCGCGCATCATGTGACCCGATCTGTTGCACTTGTAGCACCTCACTTGGGATAAATTTCTCCTATACGCCCCCGAGTGGCTCTGACTCTGCCCACTCGTATTGGAGTTCCTCGAGCCAGACGTACTACTCGTACTCTGTGGAGCTTCATTGGACTCTTGTCTCTGCACATTTTTATTTTCCTGCCTACTTCCAGCAGGCGGACTCGGCAATTTTCCTTCCTGGGGCTTAAAATTAGCTGGTCTGCTTGTCTGCCCCCCAAAAACTTCTTCCTCTCCAGACTCCACTGGATCTGTCATTGCTGCGTCTCGCCTCATTCTTCACTCTGTTCTCCCTTCGTGCTGTCTTAATTCTCTCGTGTTCTGCTTTAGCGGCCTCCATCTTTTTCATAGCCAGTTCAGCCTTGGCTGTTTCTTGTTCGGCCTTGGCTCTCTCTTGTCCGACTTTAAGTTTTTCCTGTTCAGCTTTAGCCTTTTCTTGTTCGGCTTTAGCTTTCTCTTGCTCAGCTTTAGCTCTCTCTTGATCAGCCTTAGCCTTCTCTTGCTCAGCTTTAACTCGCTCCAGCTCGGCTTTGGCTTTGTCTTGCTCAAACCGAGCCTGCCTCTCTTCACCTTGCAGCTGTACCTCATTGTCTCCTGGTTTCAACTTTGGTTCCACCTCACGCCTCTCAAGGCTGCTTTCCCTGCTGCTACTTGAGTTTATGTTAATTCCATCGTCACTTGTCGCATCATCTATTTTCTCTGAAACCTCTGCCAACCTTTCGGACCCTTCATTCTGAGGCAGAGCCTCAGCTCCTTCTTGCTGGCACTGTATTTCCTCTTATTCACATTGGTGCTTTGCTTCCTTCTCTTCTTCTGCTTTTTGTTCCCTTAACCAAGTCCGCAGCGCCTCACGTTTATCCTCTACCTTATCATGCCTACCCTTTAGGACGAAATGGTCTTCTAACATCCTTATCTGCCTCCTAGTGTACATATCGAGAATCTTCTCGTCACGAGTTTTGCAGAACATGCTTACTCTCTCTATCTGCGTTAGTGCCCTGATTTCTTTCCGTTTACTAGACGCCCTGTTTGATTTCAACCTAACACCATACATTTTAGCGATCAACCAAAGTTGTTCCTGGGTACAATTTTGCAAGATTTCATCATCTCCCGTATCAATGTACTTCTGAGCTCTAGCAAGGTCTTTCTCAGAACCTCTAAAATTCAGAACCGCTGCCATCCTGTCCTGTGAGTCTTCCCGAGAGAGAATATACACCTGCGGTCACACAGTTTACCTATTTCTACAAGGGGTGTACCAAACCAACTGTCGGACAGGGTGTGGGTGTGTCAGTTCACTCTCCTGGACACAGGCCCCCAATTATTTATTGTGGGTTGGTGTTGTCGTTGATCCTTCTTTATGGACAACCCAACCCAAAACTCGGTAGAATGCTTATACTTTACCAGGAGATCACCCTGGGCGCTTCTGGCTCTTGGAGAGGGGCTCAACGTCACATGCTTAGGGGATGCGGCTCCAATACTTAGCCTCGTTGTCACGTGCACACACCCACTCGAGCCGCTGTGACTCCCCACTCTCTCCTTATGTGATATGATATCCTCAGTCCCCTTTGTTTTTAGTATTCCATTCTACCCTGTCCACAGCTGTGGTTCTTGGTTCTTTCTCTCTCTCTCCTTCTTTCTTACTTCCTGGGAGGCCTCACTAGGACAAGGGCAAACACCAGCAAATTTGAATACATTTACTGGACAAAGCACATACACAATACATACACACATATAATAATAATAATAATAATAATAATGAATCCTATGCTCTATACTATTACAGTCAGGTTGCATTCCAACACCATCAGAACTCTATCATCTGCTTATCAAGTGGTATCCTATCTCCTGATTCACCACCTAATACTACCAACCTCCTCAAGTAGGTCAAGTCTTATAACACAATGTTGCACTATCAGCATGGGAATATATATCTATAAACATGTACAAGGAAAACCAGCGTATGAATGCAATAACATAAATATTAGTATAAATGTTCCTTGACATACCGCAATGATCAATCGATCCCCCTATCAGTCCTAGAACACATATGTATGTCTCTGTAGGTAATCCAGCCTACGACTGTAACTCTATACTTCAGTATAAGTACTCCTTGGCACAAAAATGGCAAACAATCACTCACCTTTCACTGCGTCTTGCACGCTAATGACAACCAAACACTCTACCAACTCCCTACAAGTAATCAACCAGAACTTCCCTTCCACATCTGGAATCTCACTACCCGGATATCTTCAGGTTCTTCCAGGTTTAACTATCAGGATTCTCCACAGTTCTTCCAGGCTGCTACACCATGAAGTTTTCCTTGAGCAACAATGGTGCTTCACCACTGACATTACAGAAGCACGTGACGCTCCTCTTCACTGCTTCTCTCACAGTCTCACGGGGGAGACATCTCCCGCCAACACATCACAAGGATCAATGTGGTCACAATGCGACCCAAACGACTTATATGCCACTCTTCCTCAGAGTACACTACTCCTTCAACAGCCTTGGAGTCTCTTCAACCACTCCTCTGCTGGCTTCGAAGTTCTCAGGAACTTCTTCCCCTGACAAACCTGCAACCCATTGACACGCCAATAAAAATGTTTCCTTATAAACACATAGACGAAATAATCCACATAACATGTTTGCATCCAACATATATCTGCTCTCTACATACTGTGAGAGTGGACTCCCCCGTTTGGGCTGGTCCATGCTCCGCCTGGCCAGGCAGCCCTCGATGCTACCCCGCCAGGAGCTGGGCTCCCTCAGTCATTTGCCAGCGCTCAGAGGAGTTGGACGTCGCTCCGCCCTCCAGGAGGTTCCTCCATCTCCACTCTCCTATTTTAGGCCTTTGCCTTACCAAAACATGTCTAACTTATCAATAAACATTCGCTACTGTCGCTGGGCACACGACCAACTACAAGTAATCACTATAAACTGGCTTAAAATCGTGCTTACCACAGATTGTCTAGTCGAGGGCGCTCTCCCTCTGACAGAGTCTGATCAAGGCGCTCCTACGGCCCACGATAATGTCACTGGGCGGCTTAACAAACTCTCCTTGCCGTCCAGGACTTGAGACCTCACATTCCCATCTCGATTCCACAGCTTGAACGTCTGCACACTTCCTTCCTCTTGAAGGTATATCACACAGGGGTTCCTCTCTGACAGGAGATCAAACGGAGCGCAGCTTCCCCTCGCGATGTCTGGTACTGAAGTGGTGTCAAAGCCCTCTCGAAGCGAGCCTCACGCCTCCAGCAAATTATCCACATCTCATAACCAGTCACTTATCTAATTTCTTATTCACTGCCCATTATCTTAAATTGTTTATCAAATCCAACCAACTATTTTACATCTGTGTCTTCACCTCTATATTTCCTAGACCTTCTAGTCAGGTCAGGCCTGATAGAATAATTCTCAAAGGGGAGACTCGGTTTTCGGCTGCCTGGGATCATAACACAATATACAAAAAGGGTGACAGACAAGAGGCACTGAACTACATGCCAGTGTCCTTAACTTGTATACAATGCAAGGTGATGGAGAAGATAGTGAGAAGAAACCTGGTAACACATCCGGAGAAAAGGGACTTCGTGACAACTCATCAACATGGGTTCAGGGAGGGTAAATCTTGCCTGTCTGGCTTAATAGAATTCTCCGATCAGGTGACAAAGATTAGGCAAGAAAGAGAAGGATGGGCGGACTGCATTATTTTGGACTTTTGGAAAGCCTTTGACACAGTACCCCATAAAAGGCTGATGCATAAGCTGGAAAAACAGGCAGGAATAACTGGTAGGGCATTCCAGTGAATAAGGACATACAGAGTGGAAGAGGATGTACAGAGAGGAAGCAGAGAGTTACAGTGAGGGGTGAAACCTCAGATTGGCGTGAAGTCACCAGTGGAGTCCCACAGGGCTCTGTACTCGGACATATCCTATTTCTGATATACGTAAATGATCTCCCAGAGGGTATAGACTCATTCCTCTCAATGTTTGCTGACGACGCCAAAATTATGAGAAGGATTAAGACATAGGAAGACAGCTTGAGGCTTCAAGAATACCTGGACAAGCTGCAGGAACGGTCGAACAAATGGTTGCTAGAGTTTACCCCAAGCAAATGTAATGTAATGAAGATAGGTGTAGGGAGTAGGAGACAAGATACAAGGTATCATTTGGGAGACGAAATACTTCAAGAGTCAGAGAGAGAGAAAGACCTGGGGGTTGATATCACGCCAGACCTGTCCCCTGAAGCTCATGTCAAGAGGATAACATCAGCGGCATATGCCAGGTTGGCTAACATAAGAACGGCCTTTAGAAACTTGTGTAAGGAATCTTTCAGAACATTATATACCACATATGTCAGACCAATCCTGGAGTATGCGGCTCCTGCATGGAGTCCATATCTAGTCAACCATAAGACTAAACTGGAAAATTTTCAAGGAATGACATGACCTATCTTGTGGCCTCGTCATCAAGCAGAAACAAAGAATTATCATGATTGGAATCATGATGTTTGACGTTGATTGGGAATCTAATTACCTCCTGCCTTTCCTTGACGTTCATGTTCACAGCTCTGACCGAGTTCTCTTTCTGTCTATCGCAAACACATGCATAGAGGCACGTACAGCCACTTCTTTTCCTTCCATCCTCCTTCTGTTAAGAAAAGTGTCCTCGTCTCTCTCTTCCTCCGCGCTCTACGCATTAGTGACCCTTAGTTTCTTGATTCTCAAATTTCCTTTATATACAAATCTTTCTCTTACCTTAGATACCTATTCACCTATATAGCTATAGGTATACCAGTACCTTTCTCTCGCCTATTCTGATGCTAAACGTAATTTTTTTCATGTTATATCTGTCTCCAACACAAGTACCACTGTGCTCTGCCTTTCTTTCATATCTGAACTAAATAATCTCACTAATACCTTTTGTCCTGTTGACATAAAGCTCTCTTCTCAACAAACTAACACTCTTGATAGTAATCTTGTTCACATTTCTCCTTCTGCTTCTAATGCTGTTGGTGTCTACTCTATTTCTGTTCGTCTTGTCCTCTCCAATACTTTAGGGAAACTGGCCGTACACTTATGTACGGCTAATGGCAGACTTATGGAACACAAAAGAATGTTAAGTCTGCAGACACAAACAATGCTCTTTTCTGTCATATTAGAGATTCTTGATTAGTCTTCTTCTAAATAATATTTCCTGCCTCTATTCTTCACAGACGTCGTTTTGTCAATTAAGCTTGATACACATACTACCAATAGACACCTTGAGTCTTGGCTTTGTTGCTGGTGACTGTTCCCTTTCACAGCTAAACTCCTTAATGCTCTCAACCTACTCCCAACGTGTCTGACCCTCTCAGCCTATCTCTTGTTTTTCTTTCTTTTTCCGCTACCTCCCTATCAGCTCAGTCCTTCCATTTCAGTCTCATAAATTTCTCACATCAGTATTCTTTAGTTTTCATATCGTTTATTGCTATCTACCTTTGTGCCTGGTCTTACTCTACATTCTTCTAGGATTCACATTCTTATATTAACTGCACGTCCCCCTTTTCTTTACATCTCTTCCAATCTTTCGAGACCTTTCCCTTCCTTGCCCAACCCTTACCTGCGGCTCTCCTCACTCTTCTATCTATTGTCCTCGCCCTGCTGTCGCTCTATTCCAAGAGACTTGTGTCCCGACGCTTTGCTTCTCTGTTATGAGACAGGTTTGGTCCACGAGAGCAGGTTGTCTTTGACCTCTTGCAGGTCAAAGATTTTACTCTTTGCAGGATACAGCAGAAACACATGGGGGGTGCTAGGCCAGTTCAAAAGCTTTCTCGAGTTTCAGGGATATCAGGTATCCTGGCTCTCGTGCATTCACGGGGCAAACAGATTTTGGTAATAAATCTTCAAGGAAAAACAGTGTTTTTGGTGCGTCACTCAGGGCTAACAGAGTTGTAATCCATTCCACTGTGCCAACCCCATTTCTATAGGCATACATATCACTGTGCAGTTTAGGCATGTTCCACTCCAGTCTGTTGAATGCCATTCTGTCAACCGTCTTGGCTGCACAGCTTGGGAGAGAGATGGGCCTTGGATTAGCTGGATCTTTGAGTTTTTGGATCGGCACTATGTCTGCTCAATTCCAAGCTGACGGTCTAGTTTGAGAAGTCCATGCTAAATTAATTAAACTAAGATATGCCGCGTTTCCTTGGGCCGAGGTGTTCTAATATTTATATGCGTTTTGCTCGTCTCCAGGGTGTATCTTTGGAATTGTTCGTAGCCACGATTGAGCTCATCCAGTGTAAGAGACGTATTAGTGTCAGAGACTTCGGCACGTGCTGTAAGGATTCTGTGCCGCATTTCCTTTCTATCATGTCTGCACGGCTACAGGATTAGCAGTGCTTGCACTGAATACAAGATATGAAAACGGTACACCACAGGAGGAGCATTCCCTGGAACAAACACAAATCGAAACTGTCTCTATTTTCGCTTTTACACTTGTAATAAAGGTGTTATATCTTGGCTTAACGTGTTTATGACGTATTAGAACGCTTTTACAACTTGCTATATTGAATGTTATAACTGCAGAGGGGAAAGATCGTTAAACCGTGTCAACGTGGTACCAACGTCGTATGTTTTCGGTGTGTGGGTTTGGCGGGTTCTCAGCCACTCTCTTCAACTGTTTAGTGGAAAGAATAAAATGTGGCTGAAACTCCCATAACACTGCAGGCTGCTAAACTTTAGGCTACTTATGGATGATGACTTTCTCATCATCATAAAAGGAAGGAATGTAGCGTGTCTTGCACCCAAATGCTTAGACTCCATCAGAAGAGAAGCAGATTGGTATCAAACTGAACCCCACCAAGACGAAAGCCATGCCCGTAAAAATAGTGGGGCCCAACACCAACCACAGTACACACACACAATTAGATAAGTACACGTACACACACACAAACAAAAAACGAACACACACACACACTTGAATTTTAATGCTGAGGTCATTTACTTTAGAGAGAGAGAACTGCGATCCGGACGGCAATCCTTTTCTCGCTAACTCCCTCCCTGGAGGAGCCAATCCGCAAGTCCTTCGCACACTACTCATGTACTGGCAGTCAGCTAAGTG
>WNGS01163962.1:0-37584 GCA_020271785.1 Procambarus virginalis
GGAGTTCCTCAAGGATCGGTGCTGGGACCAATCCTATTCCTAATACACGTTAATGACATGTTTACAGGAGTAGAATCCTACATGTCGTTGATCGCGGATGACGCAAAGTTAATGAGAAGAGTTGTGACAGATGAGGATTGTAGGATCTTCCAAGAGGACCTGAACAGGTTGCAGAGATGGCCAGAGAAATGGCTACTGGAGTTCAACACGAGCAAATGTAAAGTTATGGAAATGGGACCAGGAGATAGGAGACCAAAAGGACAGTACACAATGCACACAATGCCTACCTGTGACGACGCGCGAAAAAGACCTGGGCGTTGAGGTAACGCCTAATCTAACTCATGAGGCACATGAGTTAGATTAGGCGTAAAAAAATAGGATAAATAGGATAACGACAGCAGCGTACTCTACACTAGCGAAAGTTAGAAAATCATTCAGAAACCTAAGTAAGGAGGCATTTAGGGCGCTTTACACTGCCTACGTGAGGCCAGTCTTAGAGTATGCCGCCTCACCATGGAGTCCCCATCTGAAGAAGCATATAAGGAAACTGGAAAAGGTTCAGAGATTTGCAACGAGACTCGTCCCAGAGCTACGAGGAATGGGGTATGAGGAGCGTCTGAGGGAACTGTGCCTTACGACACTAGAAAAAAGAAGAGAGATGGGGAACATGACAGGAACGTATAAAATACTCAGGGGGATTGACAGAGTGGACATAGACGAAATGTTCACACGGAATAGTAACAGAACGAGGGGACATGGGCGGAAGCTGGAAACTCAGATGAGTCACAGAGATGTTAGGAAGTTTTCTTTTAGCGTGAGAGTAGTGGGAAAATGGAATGCACTTAAGGAACAGGTTGTGGAAGCAAACTCTATTCATAATTTTAAAACCAGGTATGATAGGGAAATGGGACAGGAGTCATTGCTGTAAACAACCGATGGCTCGAAAGGCGGGATCCAAGAGTCAATGCTCGATCCTGCAGACATAAATAGGTGAGTTCAAATAGGTGCGTACACACACACACACACACACACACACATACAGGGGCCTGACAACTGAATGGACAGCGCTCGGGTTTCGTAGTCTTGAGATTCCTGTTTCGATCCCCGGTGGAGGCGGAAACAAATGGACAGAGTTTCTTTCACCCTGATGTCCTTGTTCACCTAGCAGTAAATAGGTACCTGGGAGTAAGACAATTGCTACGGGCTGCTTCTTGGGAGTGTGTAACAAAAAGGAGGCCTAGTCGAAGACCGGGCCGCGGGGACGCTAAGCCCCGAAATCATCTCAAGTTCTCAAAATAACCTCTCTTCCTGTGCTTGAGTCGCACCTTTATAAGTGGCCTGTTCCCAGAGTAAATCTATTAGCTAGAGACACCAAACCTCCTCCCTCTAACCACCTGGATAGTTATCTAGATATTTGTGTTGGCCTGAAAGCATATTATTTTTCCAATAATAGTTTACTTTTGAACTGGCAAGTGAACCTTTGTCCTAAATAAAGAATGTTCTCAAGTTATAACTTTATTGTATTATAAATCGTTAGTTTAAAATATAAAAAGTATATGAAGTTCTAGGGGATACTCAAATAGTTTCAAATGTTCATATTTCTGAATTTCATATTTTTGAGAAAAGTACACTATATTAGCCTAACTAAATGTAATGAAACCTAACCTAATTTTAAGATAACGTAAGCATGGATAGGGAGTAGACAAAAACATTAATTACGTAGTGGTTTTGTAGCCATTACCTCCAGAGGGACCTCCTCCCTGAGGACAGGGTGCTGTAAATGAGTGATCCACGAATTGCAAATACAAATAATTGGAAACAGAACCTGCACACTTAACCATACACGAAATAATAGTATATAATAATATGTTATATTTAGACAATACCAATATGTAATACAGCGGACGTTAAGTTAACGAATCCGTCTGGCCTCGGCCACAACGTGGACGAAATTATATTATCAAAGGACATGGGAATTTTATGTTAGGAAAACCTTTAATATTACCAAAACAAGTGAACATCGTGTTTAATGAAACAAACGAATTAAGTTCAACGAATATAAGAGAAGTGAATATATTGAGAACTTTAAACTTTAAATTGACTTCAACACAAAAAATCCCGGACTTTATTAAGCCAACACAGGTGGAGTGGAAATATTGTCACCGTCGTGGATGGACGACGAGTCCTCCGTCACGGTACTGTGAAATAGTCAAATCGAACAGGTGCATTGATGAAGGTTCGAACCTGTGTAGCGGGTGTTCCCAGATGCGCTCTAGTCTACCAGAGCGCGCCAGTGAACACCCACCATATGGTTTCGAACCCTCATCAAGGCTTTTGTGGATTTGTTCATTGATATATCACGTTATTGTGATTTCTGTGACTGTGAAATAGTCTCTCTAAAGCAGTGTTGGTTCATGAAGGTCCTGGTGTGTGTTGGACACCGTGGGGGGACACGTCCCCCGCCCCGTGGGGGGACACGTCCCCCGCCCCGTGGGGGGACACGTCCCCCACCCCGTGGGGGGACACGTCCCCCGCCCCGTGGGGGGACACGTCCCCCGCCCCGTGGGGGGACACGTCCCCCGCCCCGTGGGGGACACGTCCCCCGCCCGTGGGGGGACACGTCCCCGCCCCGTGGGGGGACACGTCCCCCGCCTCGTGGGGGGACACGTCCCCCGCCCCGTGGGGGGACACGTTCCCCGCCTCGTGGGGGACACGTCCCCCGCCTCGTGGGGAGACACGTCCCCCGCCCCGTGGGGGGACACGTCCCCCGCCCCGTGGGGGGACACGTCCCCCGCCTCGTGGGGAGACACGTCCCCCGCCTCGTGGGGGGACACGTCCCCCGCCTCGTGGGGAACACGTCCCCCGCCTCGTGGGGGGACACGTCCCCGCCCCGTGGGGGGACACGTCCCCCGCCTCGTGGGGGGACACGTCCCCCGCCTCGTGGGGGGACACGTCCCCCGCCTCGTGGGGGACACGTCCCCCGCCTCGTGGGGGGACACGTCCCCCGCCTCGTGGGGGGACACGTCCCCCCCCGTGGGGGGACACGTCCCCCGCCTCGTGGGGGGACACGTCCCCCGCCCCGTGGGGGGACACGTCCCCCGCCTCGTGGGGGACACGTCCCCCGCCTCGTGGGGAGACACGTCCCCCGCCTCGTGGGGGACACGTCCCCCGCCTCGTGGGGAGACACGTCCCCCGCCTCGTGGGGGACACGTCCCCCGCCCGTGGGGAGACACGTCCCCCGCCTCGTGGGGGGACACGTCCCCGCCTCGTGGGGGGACACGTCCCCCGCCCCGTGGGGGGACACGTCCCCCGCCCCGTGGGGGGACACGTCCCCCGCCTCGTGGGGGGACACGTCCCCCGCCTCGTGGGGGGACACGTCCCCCGCCTCGTGGGGAGACACGTCCCCCGCCTCGTGGGGGGACACGTCCCCCGCCTCGTGGGGGGACACGTCCCCCGCCTCGTGGGGAGACACGTCCCCCGCCTCGTGGGGAGACACGTCCCCCGCCTCGTGGGGGGACACGTCCCCCGCCTCGTGGGGGGACACGTCCCCCGCCTCGTGGGGGGACACGTCCCCCGCCTCGTGGGGAGACACGTCCCCCGCCTCGTGGGGAGACACGTCCCCCGCCCCGTGGGGGGACACGTCCCCCGCCTCGTGGGGAGACACGTCCCCCGCCTCGTGGGGGGACACGTCCCCCGCCTCGTGGGGGGACACGTCCCCCGCCTCGTGGGGAGACACGTCCCCCGCCTCGTGGGGAGACACGTCCCCCGCCTCGTGGGGGGACACGTCCCCCGCCTCGTGGGGAGACACGTCCCCGCCTCGTGGGGGGACACGTTCCCCGCCTCGTGGGGAGACACGTCCCCCGCCCCGTGGGGAGACACGTCCCCCGCCTCGTGGGGGGACACGTCCCCCGCCTCGTGGGGGGACACGTCCCCCGCCCGTGGGGGGACACGTCCCCCGCCTCGTGGGGGGACACGTCCCCCGCCTCGTGGGGGGACACGTCCCCCGCCTCGTGGGGGACACGTCCCCCGCCTCGTGGGGGGACACGTCCCCCGCCTCGTGGGGGGACACGTCCCCTCCCCGTGGGGGGACACGTCCCCCGCCTCGTGGGGGGACACGTCCCCCGCCCCGTGGGGAGACACGTTCTCCGCCTCGTGGGGAGACACGTCCCCCGCCTCGTGGGGAGACACGTCCCCCGCCTCGTGGGGGGACATGTCCCCCGCCTCGTGGGGAGACACTCCCCCGCCTCGTGGGGGGACACGTCCCCCGCCCCGTGGGGAGACACGTCCCCCGCCTCGTGGGGGGACACGTCCCCCGCCTCGTGGGGGGGGGGGGACACGTCCCCCGCTTCGTGGGGGGGGGACACGTCCCCCGCCCCGTGGGGGGACACGTCCCCCGCCCCGTGGGGGGACACGTCCCCCGCCTCGTGGGGAGACACGTCCCCCGCCTCGTGGGGGGACACGTCCCCCGCCTCGTGGGGGGACACGTCCCCCGCCTCGTGGGGGGACACGTCCCCCGCCTCGTGGGGGGACACGTCCCCCGCCTCGTGGGGGGACACGTCCCCCGCCTCGTGGGGAGACACGTCCCCAGCCTCGTGGGTGGACACGTCCCCCGCCTCGTGGGGGGACACGTCCCCCGCCTCGTGGGGGGACACGTCCCCCGCCTCGTGGGGGGACACGTCTCCCGCCCCGTGGGGGGACACGTCCCCCGCTCCGTAGGGGAGACACATCCCCCGCCTCGTGGGGGGTCACGTCTCCTGCCTCGTGGGGGGACACGTCCCCCGCCTCGTGGGGGACACGTCCCCCGCCTCGTGGGAGGACACGTCCCCCGCCCCGTGGGGGGACACGTCCCCCGCCTCGTCGGGGAGACACGTCCCCGGCCCGTGGGGGACACGTCCCCCGTCCCGTGGGGGAGACACGTCCCCCGCCTCGTGGGGGGACACGTCCCCCGCCTCGTGGGGAGACACGTCCCCCGCCTCGTGGGGAGACACGTCCCCCGCCTCGTGGGGGAGACACGTCCCCCGCCCCGTGGGGGAGACACGTCCCCCACCCCGTGGGGGGTCTCTCTGAAACTGGTGTCTTGTGGTGACTGAATGAAGGAATTATCAGGAGAAAGCGCCAAGTCATTACGCCTATATTACACTTGGAAATGATCAGGATGAGGATTTGGGATGGGACGGGGGCAGGAATGGCGGTTTGACTGGGCAGTTGATTAGACTGCGTTCGTCCCAGTGGGCTCAGTATCAAAGTTTAATGTTAATTGAAAAGTTCATTCGACGTCGAATTGCTCTTAGATACACAGCGCCCACTGGAGTGAGCGTCGGCATATTACAGTAAGAGTTGTTAAATGTAACATTGAATATAAAATAACAGTTGTGAAGCGCATTACAACAGAAATATTAACATGAAAATAAAGTTTTTTATATAGAAATATTATACGTAATATGTAGTTGTAGCGATATTTATGTGAGATGTTAACTGTCTCTTGATGTTTAAGAAATGTTAACTGTCTCTTGATGTGGAGATGTTAACTGTCTCTTGATGTGGAGATGTTAACTGTCTCTTGATGTGGAAGAGATGTTAACTGTGTCTTGATGTGGAGGAGAAGCCAACCGTCTCCTGATGTGGAAGATAAATGCACTCTCAATTGATGTAAGGGAGATTCTAATTATCTCATAGTATGAGAGAGATACAAAATATCTCTTAGTATGAGAGATACGAAATATCTCTTACTATGAGAGAGATACGTGTTCCTATAATTCACGTAGACATAAAAGATTTCCTGTGCAAATCTTAAAGAGGGAGGACAAGACGCGGTTATTTGATTGTCTCAACATTATCCTTTTTCAGTTAAAGAAAATGGAAACGCGCGTCGTTGGTATCGCAATAAAATTTCCTGCCCTGAGTATATTGGAGGCGCGAAGATTTGTGTGTATGGCTGTCTGGGTAATACTGGCGCGTGTATAAGATTCCCTGTATCAATAGCCAGCGATGAGAGGAAGGCTTTCATCAGTTTATTGTATCTTATAAGAGTTTCTCTTCTTCTGGATGTGAGGGAGGAATGGAGGATTAGTTTGTATGGATGTGGGATGTCCTCGTGTACAGGACTCCAGGGTAACTTCATCATTTTATTGTCCCTCCACATTGTCTCAGATTATTCCTTTCTGACTAAATAAGAGCTGTCAGAAGTGTAATGTAGGGGTATAGTGGCGTCGTGCCAACCTTGGCCGGCGTCGGTGCCGTCGTGGGTGCGGGTGTGGGTGCCCCACCGCCCGTTCGCGACGTGTATCCGTCTTCACACACACACCAAGAGCAGCAACACGCCCCGTCGCTCTGAGGAGGTGGTGAGAGCCGGCCACCGTTACCGTAGTACTGTAGCCGGATAGGATTGTTGTGGGAGTGTTCGTACACAGCCGGCCTTGTTTATAGCATATTGCCGCTCTGGAGAAACTACAATGGTGGGGGGAGGGGAGAGAGAGACGAGAGGGGGGGGGAGGGGAGGGGAGAGGAGAGGGGGNGGACCTAGATTCAGGAAGCTCCGTGTATTTCTTCGTAAGTGGGTTTGCTACGAAGGTTCCTAAGTGTGCCCTAAGAAGATGCTTAGGTGCAATTCAATAAGGTGTACTTAGGAAGAAATTTGTTGGTTCACCTACGTGCCGATAGAGGTCACTACTGTGTTTCGTTTGGCCAATCAGAGAGCAGCAACATTCTTCATATTGAAGATTTAGCGCTGGCTTATCGGAGCTCTACTGCCTCCTATTTACGTCGAATTTTCTTATAAAATTAGTATATTTCGAAGTAAAACAATGTTTTTTTCAACTTCTACAGCTAGCACCGACATTGTAGTAAACAAATATGTTACATTTGTTGTTTACCTACGTAATTATAAGAGATACTGTGTAGCTGTCCTTGTTGCTCGGAAGATGCGCTGACAATTATTGTATATATTTACTGAATTTACCCAAGGGCCACTAACTATCTAGTGGCCTCGAAGAGGACAGAAAGCCGGCGGCTTGTTAAAGGGCCCGCCAATTGTCTTAATGATATTTTTGAGCTGGAATTTGGCATTTACGGCTTCAGCGGGTAGGCGGTTCCATGGGTTTATAGCCCTCTTGGTGGAAAAAAAAACTTGTTTTCAGTCCTACTTGAGAGAACATACTCTCCAACACCATATCTGTGATTGCCCTGTTATCAGTGACTTCATACCAAATGGTATGAGGTATTTTGAGCTCTGTAATTACTTCATACACTCAGGAATATTGGAAGATATTCTTGTGCTGCACCCAGATTTTGCCAGTGGAGGCTAATAGATCAGCATTAAGTATTTTGTTCTCTCCTAATTCCATGTATGACTGGCCATCCTGTGAGGTGAGGATGTTGGATGAGCTTGTAGCTGGTTTTTGATCTACACTGTGTGGTCCTTTATACAGAATAGGGAAGCAGTACATTGCTGTGTATACCCAAACATGTTTGAAAATACATTGTTTGAGAGGAGTCTTGTAGAAACTGGTAAGAGTAATTATAATATAATGTTTCCATGATTCAGTGCTTACCTCTTGTGAAAATTGAGAAGAGTTGTTTAGTCAGAGTTGATTTATTTTTTGTATTGAGGCTGGTATTTTCTAAATTGATTCCATGTACAGTATGTCTAACCATCCTGTGAGATGGGAGTATTAGATAAACTTATAGCTAGTTTTGTATCTACACTGTGTAATATTCCATATAGAATAGGGTAGCAGCACATTGCTGTGTATACCTAATTTTCTTAATAAAAAAATCAGTAATAAAGATTTTAAATTATAGTTTGTATTATTACAAATACAGTACTGTATTATCCTTATTAAATCATGTTGACCATGGATCATTAAGATCTCATGTTGATATGTAATAGTCATATTTCTTTTGAACTGCTAATCCATGCTAATCATTCATTAAATTGTGCATTATGTCTCAATTTTTCACTTCCTTGGATATACTGTACAGTACAAAAAGATAGGATAAAAATAAACCAGTAATATTTCTTTCATTATATTTTTCATTTAAATAACTGCATCAATATTTTTACAGCTGACAGGATTTGTTTTACCATACAGGTGCATTATTTGTTAAAAAAAAAAATTGGTTTATTGTTACACACAATGGTGCTACATAGCCTTCCCAGCTTGGTGCCTTCTTTTGATAATTACTGTACTTTGATAATTACTGTACTTGTTCCACACCCAAATTGTATAACAGGAAGAGGTCTTGGACCCCTACTTCCCTCTCTCTTTTTTAATAGTCTATATAGTCATAATTATAGCTTTAAGTATTCAATGAATAAAGTTTTTGACATTTTTATCCTTACCTAACATCATTTGTGCAGCATATTTTTATTTTATGTCTCACCCAGATTTAATTTCAAAATAAAACCAAACTAAATAAATTAGAAATGGGTATGTATAGCTAAGGTACACCCTTACTACTAGGTGAACAGGGGCATTTGGTGATAGTAAATGATCCCATCAGGCAGGGCTCATCACCTTCTCTCATATTTCATGTTCACCAGTGTTTATTTACTTAATAACTACGGGTATAATATCTTGCTATTATAAAACTAATTCTACTATCATAAAAGACATATTTACTTTAAGTTTCAAGCAGAGAATGCATATATAACTAACACGAAGGACTCCTCTTCACGAGATTCGCCAACTAATAACCTTTTGTTATATTAAAATCGATTCCAGTGTTATGTAGTAGAGAAAAATTGAGTTATATCCAGTTTACGTAAAGCTACGAGTGGTCGAAACCACACTTAAATCTCGGAATGAACTTACGAAGGTTTTTCCACTTAGTGTAGCTACTTGAATACCGACGTAGCCGCTACGAAGGCGCTAAGAAGGAAAACGTTCTTAGCTAAGAGGAAAAACCTTCGTAAGTACCTTCCTGAATCCAGCTCCTGGTCTCTAGTTAAGTGCCTCTTCTCTATCTCCTTTCTTGCAGATTGGCACCATATTTGCCTTCTTCCAGCAGCTGGGGACTTCCCCCCATGTAAGTGACTTTTTATACTTACCTTCACTTTTTCATAACCTGGTCACTTAGTCATTCACTGTCATTTTCCTTCTTATATGGCTCTTTACAAATTTTGGTTGCCTCTTTACTTTGGAAGCAATATAATTTTCATAGCTTCTTTCCACAATTTTCTTATATTTATGTATTCATTCCTAGCCCTGTTGTGGCTATTCTGGTTTTCCTCACTCCTTTGCCCATCCATTTCCTCCATTCCATCCTAATTTTTTTATTGTTGCGTTTTAGCTCCCTTCTGTTAAACCATAGGTTATTATGTTCTCTCCTGGTTTTTCTCTTATTCCCAGTATGGACCTCACTTCTGCTTTGAATCTCAGTTTGACTTGGTCAGTCATTTCCTGGACTGTATTCCCTCAAAGTCCCACTTCCCAGATACTCTCTTACTTTAATTTAATTGGACTTGTTGGTTCTCCTGGTGGGATGCGGGGGTTCTTCCCGGACGGGTCGTGCCAGGGCATGGGGTTCCTCTCGTCGTGGTTTACCAGTGGTGCTAGTTTCTGTGCTAGTGCAGTCTTTGGAACTGGCGAAGACTGGTCGGCGCATTGATCGTCTGCTCGTCGGTCAACTTCTCGTAAGGGGTATCAGCTCTTTCGCAGTTCGTCCCATTGACGGGGCGATAGGGAGGGAGGCTCGCATTGTTTGTCCACACCTGGTCACACGATTTGTGGGCATTTCAGATCGTTTCTTGCGGCCTGCGGTGGCGTTGGGTGGCCCTTCTCCTTTGAGGGGTCGGGGAGGGGGGGCTTGATCTCCTGCGCTCTGTCGGTTCATCCTGGAGTGGGTTTGCTTGGGCGGGGTCCAGGTGGGTTTCTCGCCTGTTTCCAGTTTCGAAACGGGACTGTGGAGACCTGCGGTTCATTCTGGACATGTCCCGTCTGATCCCCTGGGTCTATTGTCCCTCCATTTGGATGACTATATTCACTGTCCCAGGTCCATCTTCTTTTTGAGCCAGATACTTGGATTGTGTCCCTGGATCTCCGGGATGCATATTGGCACATCCCGATTCATCCGGGGTTAAGAGACTAGCTCGGTTTTGTTGTGGGACGTCAGGCTTACCACTTTCGTTGCCTTCCATTCGGTTTGAATATGGCGCCTCGCGTGTTCACACACCTTATCCGGGTCGTAGTGGCCCGTCTGCATCTCTTGGGGAGTTTGGGTTCTGGCCTACCTCGACAACTGGCTGGTGTGGGCTCCCAGCCAGTCCGTGTCTCTGCTCTCCAGGGATTTGATTATTTCCCAGCTCGCCAGATGCGGGTTCTTGGTGAACTGGATAAAGTCCCATCTTGTTCCCTCTCAGGTTTGGATTTGGCTGGGTCTTGTGTTGGACTCTCAAACCGCTTCCTTGTCTCTCTCTCCGGCGGCTCTGCTGCGACTGGAGTTCCATCTTCAGCTGTTTCTGGAGGGCTCCTGGGTCACAAGTCGGTTGCTCGAGGGTTTGTGTGGGAGTCGGAACTTTGTCATGTTTGTCTACCTGCTGGGTCGGGTTTGGCTTCACCAGCTGTTCTGTTTCCTTCGGGGGCGTCCCTCCCGCCTCTCTCGCGATGCTGTATTCGGCCTCCGGGTGCCTTACATCGGCTGCTGCGTCGCCAGCTTCCTCTTCGGGTTTTTTGAGGTTCAGTGTCTTGGCTGCTACCTGAGCCCTCGCTTGATGTGTTCACGGATGTGTCGTCTCTTCGCTGGGACTTTGTGACCAGTTCTCACCAGGCCGGCCAAGAATGGGGGGGGGGGAGCCCGTCCTTCTGTCGGGCCCACAGCACGGTGTGGGAATTTGTGGCCGTGTAGATGTCGCTTTAGAGGGGTCATGTCACTCAAGGTTCGACGATCCGGCTCCATTTGGACGGCTCCCTGGTGGTTCATTGCCTGAACCACGGGGTTTGATGTTGTCCATAGTTAGGTTGAGAACGTCCTGGTGGATGGCCTGTCATGGTTCATTTTCCTGTCCACGGAAAAGACGGTCGACGCCAACTCATTCCGTTGGCTCTGGCGGATGTACGGCCTCCTGGAGGTAGATCTATTCATGTCGGCGTTTTCAAGGCGTCTCCCAAATTATGTGGTGCCCTTCCCCAACTGCGAGGCCGTTGGGGTCAATGCCTTCAGGCAGGACTAGTTGAGGTGGGGTTACCTGTATCTCTTTCCCCCAGTTCCACTGTTACTCCAGGTCCTGGCTCGCTTAGAGACTTACTAGGAGCGAGTAAGTTAGCCCCTTGGTGGCCGGCCTAGCATTGGTTTCAGGTGCTGCTAAACTAAGTGTCTTCCCACGGCTCCGCCTCTTTCAGCAGATCATACCAGTCCATTACATTGCTGGTTCAATCTTCTCAAGTCCTCGTGTCTGGTATTTCTGATGCAGTTTTATCACTATATGTATGATAAGCAAGTGGTTTTGTTGATGGTGTCCTACCTGCGTGCTACGTCTCGGCGGCAGTATGAAGTTTCCTGGTGGTCCTATCGTTGTTTCTTGTTCCTCCGTAGATTTTCTTCGGTTTCGGGCTGGGTAGTCTTGTCCTTCCTTTCTTTGATGTTTGTTGTTGTTGTTAAAGATTCGCTACCTGGAACAAAGTTTCAGGTAGCACGGGCTATGATGAGCCCGATTCTTTGTTGTTTCAGGACTGTCATATTATGCTGAATACTGTCGCCTCATATCGCGGTACTGGCAAAGCCACTTCAGCTTGCATTTGGAATGGATGTTACTTCTGCTCCATTCTGCAAGCTGTCTCATGCGTTGTTTCACTTCCTGCCTGCTCATGCACAGCCTGAGCCTTCCTGGTCGTTGGACCAGGAGCTCTCTTTTTCTCTCTTCTCCTCTGTTTGTAGTGGCCTCTTTGGGTCAAGATTGTTTTTCGAAGGGTCTGTTTGTGGTGGCATTGGCTTCTGGGGGTCAGGTTTGAGAGTTTCATGCTCTCCTCTGGCGCAGAAGTTTCTGCTCTTTTGGTCCTGGTGATAGTTTTGTTCATTTGCAGCCATCTCACTTTTTTGAAAAGAATGGGACTTCTGCTTTCACCGCTGCAAAAACAGCAGTGCGGCGACAGTTGTGACGTCATGCTCGTTTTTAATTTGGGAAGTTCTGTTCAACAGTTCGGCTTTGAGTAGCATTTGTTAACCAAATAGGGTTTGTTTTGGGGCACCTATCTTTCTTGGTGCCTGACCCGGTCGATGACAGGCATAGAATGGTTCCAACCACATGGGGGGTTTCTACAGACCATAGTGCCTCGTGCCTTTCTGAGGGGGCCAGTTCTGGCTCGAAGTCCCCAGTAGGCCTAAGAAACCCCATTTGTTTTGACTGATGTCATGGACTGATGCCATTCATATCAGCCAGGGTAGCTCCAGAATGCCTTCGGGTCTCACCAAGAAAATGGCATTTTGTTACATTCAATGCTGTTTTTTTGCTCCAAGTTCTTGATGTCTTCTTCATTCTGAGTGAAGATCAAGTCCAGTGGACTTGATCCCCATTTTTCTGTGTCGTCTTTCCTCATCCATGTCTTCTGTATCATCTTTTACATGCTATGTTAAGAACTTCCTTTCTACAACTTCCACTAGTTTTGCTCTCCACATTTCTTCCTAACCATGAGGATTTCTAGATTTCCAGTAAAAAATTTGTGTGAATCCCATGCCCTGTTGGCATTAGAAAGCATAACTTATAGATCGATTGGCCAATGAGGCTTGCATGAAGAAAACACGGATTATGACTTTGGCTATCTAATGCAATTTTTAAAACATAAAAATAAGAGATTACCTAAGATATAGAAAAAACTAAGAAATAGCCAAAGACGTGATAGTAAGGTAAATGAGCCATGCTCCAATCCCTGAGCCCGGCTGGGCACCCGCCGATGACGTCACACGAGATTTTCGCTGATTGGCCGTGAGCCCGGCTGGGCACGCGCCGATGACGCCACACGAGATTTTCGCTGATGGCCGTGAGCCCGGCTGGGCACGCGCCGATGACGTCACACGAGATTTTCGCTGATTGCCGTGAGCCCGGCTGGGCACGCGCCGATGACGTCACACGAGATTTTTCGCTGATTGGCCGTGAGCCCGGCTGGGCACGCGCCGATGACGTCACACGAGATTTTCGCTGATTGGCCGTGAGCCCGGCCTATCCACTTCAACCTTTTGTTGTTTATACGACCTTGAAGCTGGCGTCGCTGCATTGGACGAATACCCGAATGGTGGTGGTGGGGATGTTGGTGGTGGTGGGATGTTGGTGGTGGTGGGGAAGCTGATGGTGGTGGTGGTGGGGATGTTGGTGGTGGGGGGAAGCTGATGGTGGTGGTGGTGGGATGTTGGTGGTGGTGGGATGTTGGTGGTGGTGGTGGGGATGTTGGTGGTGGTGGGGAAGCTGATGGTGGTGGTGGTGGGATGTNGACTCGGGCCCTTTCCTGTCTTGATCTTTTTCTTTGCTCGTCTTCTCTTTACTTATATTTCACGTGGCAGGTTCTTGATGACCTCCATGGTAGTGACCATTTCCCCATCTTTGTTACCTTTTTCACTTTTCACCCTCCCCTCTCTTTCCCTAGGTGGCAGTTTGCGAAAGCGGACTGGGACCTCTTTACCCTCAGCACTGCTCTCTCTGACCTCTCCCTTCTACCTCTCCCTCACTCTCTCCTTTTTCATGACACTGTCTTCGACGCTGCCCTCCGCTCTATTCCTCACTCTTCCTTTCGGGGTCCACGGAAGTGCGTTCCCTGGTGGAATGCAGACTGTGCTCGGGCTGTCCGCTGTAAGCGTGTAGCCTGGAATAGACACCGCCGTCGGCAGACGGCCGATTCTTTTCTTTTGTTTTGGAAGGCAAGTGTGGTGGCCCATAGGGCCATCCGTACGGCTAATCGTGAATGCTGGGCATCTTATGTCTCCACCATTACATCCGAAACTCCTCTGCCACAGATCTGGAAGCGTATCCGCAAGATAGCGGGTAAGTTCGTTCCCGATGTTTCACCGGTCCTTCACCTCCATGGTACTCTTGTGGCGGACCCGTTGCAGGTCGCTACTGAACTGGGTTCCCACTTTTCTTCTGTTAGCTCTGGTCTTCATCTTCCCCAATCTTTCCTTCTTCGTAAACCTGTCCTTGAGTCTTGTCCTTTAGATTTCTGCACTCGTCTTCGACTTCCCTATAACGATCCCTTCTCTCTCTCTGAACTTCGTTCTGCCCTGGCCCTCTGCAGTTCTACGGCGGCGGGCTCCGATGGCATTCATTATGAGATGCTTCGCCATCTCCCTCTGTGCTCGTCTCAGTATTTACTGAGTCTGTATAATCGGATCCGGGAGTCGTCGTCAGTCCCTGAGGACTGGCTCGATGCTGTTGTTCTCCCAGTTCGCAAACCAGGGTCTCTGGGGACATCCCCTAAGGACTTTCGCCCTATTGCCCTCACAAGTTGTGTCTGCAAACTCTTTGAACGTATGGTTAACGTTCGTCTGATGTGGTTCTTGGAACTCCATCGCCTCCTCGCCCCTTCTTAATTTGGTTTCCACAAGTGCTGCAGCACGACAGATGTCCTGGTGAACTTGGAGGTCTATATTCGTACTGCTTTTGCTGCGAAGACCTCCGTTGTTGCTGTTCTTTTTGACCTGGAAAAGGCTTACAACACCACTTGGCGATATCATATTCTATCCCAGCTTCATTCTTTTGGCCTTCGTGGTCATCTTCCTCTCTTTCTCCGCAGCTTCCTCTCTCGTCGTTCCTTTTGGGTGTGGCTTGGTACCGCTCCCTCTGCCTCTTTTCAGCAATACAAAGGTGGCAAACAAGCAAGGTGGAGAGTGGCAAGCAAAGTGCCTCTGCACACTCTTTCAGTACCCATGACGAGATCCCGTCTGGACCAGCAGCCTTTCTCGCATCCATATCCAACAGGTGTCTCTTGACCTCATCTCTCGTAATTTCGAACCCTTCCAAGGCGACCTGGTTTACTGCCCCCTATCCTAGTGCAGTGACCTCACCTTGTTCTATTGTGAAGACCTCCTGGAACCTCTTGTTGAGTTTTTCACACACCTCTTTGTCATTCTCTGTATACCTGTCCTCGCCTGTTCAAAGTTTCACTACCTGTTCTTTCACTGTTGTTTTCCTTCTGATGTGATTGTGGAGTAGCTTTGGTTCAGCCTTGGCTTTGTTTGCTATTTCATTTTCATAGTTTTTCTCTGCTTCTCTTCTCACAGTAACATACTCATTCCTGGTTCTCTGGTATCTCTCTCTGCTTTCTGGTGTTCTGTTATTTCGGAAGTTCCTCCACACGCTTTTGTTCAGTTTCTTTGCTTCCATACATGCCCTATTAAACCATGGATTCTTCTTTTGCTTCTCGTTTTTTCCTGTCGGGCCAGGATAAACCTGTTTACTACCTCCTGACACTTTTGGATGACACAGTCCATCGTGTCTTGTACGGACCTAGTTCTGAGTTCTGTGTCCCATGGTATATTCCTTAGGAATTTTCTTATCTCCTCATAATTTCCCTTTCGGTACACCAGCCCTTTGTTTCCCCATTTCTTTTTTTGATGAGATATTTCCTAGCTCTACCAGGTACTCAAAGATTAATTCACTGTGATCACTCATTCCCATGGGGGGGTCCCAACTTAGCTTCCCTTATATCCGACTCATTTAGGGTAAATATCAAATCAAGCATTGCTGGTTCATCCTCTCCTCTCATTCTTGTTGGTCCCTTGACGTGTTGACTTGTTGTTGACTTAAAGTTTCTTGTTGCCACGTCCAGCAGCTTAGCTCTCCATGTGTTCAGTCCTCCATGTGGGTCTCTGTTCTCCCAATCTATCTTCCCATAGTTGAAGTCTCCCATGATTAGTAGTCTGGATCTGTTCCTGCTAGCTGCAGAAGCTTCTCTCTCTATTATATTGATGGTGGCCATGTTGTTTCTATCATATTCCTGTCTGGGTCTTTTGTCGTTTCGTGGGGGGTTATATATATGACTACTACTATAATTTTTTGTCCTCCAATTGCTATGGTGCCTGATATGTAGTCTCTGAAATCTTCACAGCCCTGAATAACCATGTCTTTAAAACTCCAGCCTTTTCTTATCAGCAGAGCTACATCACCACCTCCTCTCCCTTCTCTTTCTTTCCTCACTATATAATAGTCCTGTGGAAACACAGCATTTGTTGTTTTTCGTTAGCTTTGTTTCTGCGAGTTCTATTATGTCTGGGTTTTCTCCTAGTGCCCATTCTACAAGTTCACTTGTTTTATTTGTAATCCCATCTATGTTGGTGTACATTACCTTGAGGCTCACTTTCTTCTTCTTGAAGTTATCTTGAGATGATTTCAGGGCTTTTTTAGTGTCCCCGCGGCCCGGTCCTCGACCAGGCCTCCACCCCCAGGAAGCAGCCCGTGACAGCTGACTAACACCCAGGTACCTATTTTACTGCTAGGTAACAGGGGCATAGGGTGAAAGAAACTCTGCCCATTGTTTCTCACCAGTGCCTGGGATCGAACCCAGGACCACAGGATCACAAGTCCAGCATGCTGAAGATGATGGAGGAGCTCTGTACTGAGCTGCTAAACACCTCAAATGATATGGTGGAAGTGCTGATAATCAAAATAGAGATCCTAAATGTAGTTATTGTCCTTGTATATAAGTCACCGGAGGCAAACCCTCAGCAGTTTAAAGACCAACTAATGAAAATAGAACACTGCTTGGAAAACCTCATAAATCCAGCTCCGAACATCATTCTGCTTGGGGACTTCAACCTACGGCACCTGAAATGGAAGCACCTGGCTAATACAGTAATATCAGAAAGAATACCAGGAAGTAGCCTTAATGAACAGGCACATGCAAATGACCTGCTACGGATGTGCGACAGGTTTGCCTTAAACCAGCAAATAGTAGAACCAACCAGGAAGGAGAACACGCTGGACCTCATTTTCACCAATAATGATGAATTGATCAGGAACGTAATGATTACAAATACCTGTTACTCAGATCACAACTTAATTGAAGTTATGACAACCATGGGGAATAGACCTTCAAAACCAGTCCAGATTCCCGGTGGAGGAGATTTCAGCAAATTCAACTTCAATAATAAACAAATAAACTGGGAGCAAATAAACCAGGACTTCACAGAAATAAACTGGGAAGAACAGCTAGAAAATGCGAACCTGAACCAGTGCCTGGAAAAAATAAACTCAGTAGCACTAGAAATATGTACAAACCGCATCCCCCTAAGAAAAAAAGAGGAAGAGATGCAGATTGGAACGAGAACGTCGTTCCCTATATAAGCGAAGAAAACGAATCGCGGTACAACTTGAGAGTCACACCCTATCTCAGGAACGGCGAAGAAGGCTAGGTAGCGAAATAGGAAAAATTGAACTCAAGCTACAAGAATCATACAAAACGCAGGAGAGGCCAAGAGAGCAAAAGGCCATCAGTGAAATAGAGAGAAACCCGAAATATTTTTTCTCCTATGCAAAATCAAGATCGAAAACCACATCTAGTATCGGGCCCCTGCGAAAGGAAGATGGAACTTTCACCGATGACAACAAACAAATGAGCGAGCTACTGAGGAAGCAGTACGACTCTGTCTTCAGCGAGCCATTAAACGCACTAAAGATCGGTAACCCAAATGAATTTTTCATGGATATCATACCAACATCAAATCATATATCAGACGTCACCCTATCCCCCCTGGACTTTGAAGAAGCCATAAACAGTATGCCTATGCACTCTGCACCAGGCCCGGATTCTTGGAACTCCATATTCATCAAGAACTGCAAAAAACCACTATCGCAGGCCCTCCACATTCTGTGGAGACAAAGCCTAGATACTGGCGTTATTCCTGATATACTAAAAACAGCAGAGATAGCACCACTTCATAAAGGAGGAAATAAGGCAGAGGCAAAAAATTACAGACCGATAGCGTTAACATCGCACATCATTAAAATTTTTGAGAGAGTGCTAAGAAGTAAGCTCACAAAATACATGGAAGCACAGCATCTCCATAACCCCGGACAACATGGTTTCAGAACAGGGCGCTCTTGCCTGTCACAGTTGCTGGACCACTATGATATGGCATTAGATGCTATGGAAGACAAACAAAACGCTGATGTAATTTACACAGATTTCGCAAAAGCTTTTGATAAATGTGACCATGGTGTTATTGCACATAAAATGCGCTCAAAAGGAATTACCGGAAAAATAGGCAGATGGATCTACAATTTCCTGACCAACAGAACCCAATGTGTAATAGTCAACAAAATAAAATCCAGCCCATCAACCGTTAAGAGCTCAGTCCCCCAGGGTACTGTGCTTGCTCCAGTACTTTTTCTCATCCTCATATCGGACATAGACAAGAACACAACCTATAGCACTGTATCATCCTTTGCAGATGACACCAGGATCTTCATGAGAGTAGGCAACATAGAGGACACGGCAAACCTCCAGTCAGATGTAGATCAGGTCTTTCTATGGGCTACAGAAAATAATATGGTGTTTAACGAAGATAAGTTCCAGCTCATGCGCTATGGAAAAAATGAAAATATAAAAACGGAAACCACGTACAAAACTCAGGCAAATCATAACATAGCACGAAAAGGCAATGTAAAGGATTTGGGTGTACTCATGTCGGAAGACCTTACCTTTAAAGAACACAATAAAGTGGCCGTCACAACTGCACGAAAAATGACGGGTTGGATAACAAGAACTTTTCACACTAGAGATGCTATACCGATGATGATACTTTTCAAAACGCTGGTGCTCTCTAGAGTGGAGTACTGCTGCACAATGACAGCCCCTTTCAAAGCTGGAGAAATTGCTGACCTGGAGAGCGTGCAGAGATCCTTTACTGCTAGAATCCACTCAGTAAAACATCTAAACTATTGGGACCGACTAAAGAGCCTAAATCTGTACTCCCTTGAGCGCAGGCGGGAGAGATACATAATAATTTACACATGGAAAATATTAGAGGGGCTGGTCCCAAACCTGCACACAGAAATAACATCACATGAGACCAGAAGACATGGCAGGATGTGCAGAATACCCCCGTTGAAAACCAGAGGTGCAACAGGTACTCTGAGAGAGAACTATCAACATCAGAGGCCCGAGACTGTTCAACACGCTCCCGCTACACATAAGGGACATAACTGGCAAACCCCTCACAGTGTTCAAGAGAGAACTGGATAAGCACCTCCAAAGGATACCTGATCAACCAGGCTGTGACTCATACGTCAGGCTGCGAGCAGCCGCGTCCAACAGCCTGGTTGATCAGTCCAGCAACCAGGAGGCCTGGTCGATGACCGGGCCGCGGGGACGCTAAGCCCCGGAAGCACCTCAAGGTATACTCAAGGTAAGGTATGCTGTCCGCTCGGCCGACCGGCTCCCATTCTGTTCATTCTCTTAACCCCTTCTTGGTGAGCGTTCTGCTGATGGAGGAAGCTGTTCACTGCCACCCTCCTCTACATAGAAACCCTCCCTACCCCCTTTCCCTACCTACCCCCACTCAAATGCTCACTACCCCCCTCCCTCCCCCCCCACGCCATGCCAACCCGTCACCCCTCCCCCATTCCCACCATGTCCCCCTCCCCCCTCCCTTGTCTCCCCTCACATATCTTCAGGTGGTTAACAGGGTCTCAGGATTCTGGGGTGGGGGGTGGGGGGTTAAGGGAAGGGGGGGGAGTAAGGTCGGGTATGGTTTAAGGAGTTAGGGGGACATGGAGGATATAGGGTGAGGGAGGGGGAGGAGGGATAGGGAGGATATGGGATGAAAAGGGAGGGGAGACAAGGGGAAAGGGGGGAGGGGGACATGGTGGGAATGGGGGAGGGGTGACAGGGTTGGCATGGCGTGGGGGATGGGGAGGGTGGGGGTGTGAGCATTGGGTGGGGGCAGGTAGGGTGAGGGGTTACCTTACCTTGAGGTGCTTCCGGGGCTGAGCGTCCCCGCGGCCCGGTCGTCAACCAGGCCAGGGACCAGGGTAGGGAGGGTTTCTATGTAGAGGAGGGTGGCAGTGTTGGTCTCCCCTCTGGTGTTGCTGGGATGCTGGTTGTGGGTTCCCCTCTTGTCTCTGGGACTGTTGTGTTGGGGACTGTGATTTCCTGGCTTACTCTTCTCTCCCTGCACTTTTTCCTTGCCTTTGTTGCCCTGGCTCTCTCCTCCTTCGTTCTGTCCCTCTGGAGGAATACTTTTTTGTATTCCTCCACATACTGCAGATGACTCTTTCTTTCTAGAATAACCTCCTTCGTGGTCTCGTTTGCAAATGCTATCACCAGGCGGTCTCTGTCCTTGTTGTACCAGCCCAACCTGAAAACCTTCTCAATGTTTTGTTCAGCCCCTTTCATCTTCAACTCCTTCAGTATCCTCTCTGTCCTTGTTATTCCATTCTTGCCTATTGGATCCTTCCTGTTCTTTGATGCCTACAGCTATCACTGATCTTTTTCTTTCCAGCAGCTGACTGCGGCACCTTGCTCCTTCCAGTATTGTAGCTGCTTGCATGGCTATCTCCCTCACTGTGGCCATTGCTTCTGTGCTGTTTCTCAGTATTTCTGCAAATGTTTCATGTACAGAGGCATTTCCTTCCAATGTGACAATTCCATCTTCCCTTTGGATGCTTAACTGATGCTCAGTATCATTATTTTTTTTTCTGTGAGGGATTTGATTTACTGCTTTGCTGCTGTCAGCTCACTTTGCAGGTTGCTAATTGTATTCTTCATTTCATCCATCTCCATCCAGAATTCCTCCCAAACTTGGGCTAATATTTCCTTCATTTGGTCACTTTGGCACCCAGCTCTGTGCCAGCCCTGCGTCCTCCTGGCATCTTAGTCCCTTTCCCTGATATGTTTTGATAAGGTTAGTCAGGGGGGGGCAGAGAGGAAGGAAGGGTGGGAGGGAGAGAGAGAGAGAGAGAGAGAGAGAAGTGAGGTTTAATTTCCGTAATCTCTCCTCTCAGCTCGGGTACTAGTCTGGTGGCAAACCTTTGAACCTTTTCCAGTTTAGTCTTATCTTTGACTAGATATGGACTCCATGCTGGGGCTGCATACTCCTGGATTGGCCTGACATATGTGGTATACAAAGTTCAGAATGATTCCTTACACAAGTTTCTGAATGCCATTCTTATGTTGGCCAGCCTGGCATATGCCGCTGATGCTATCCTCTTGATATGGGCTGCAGGAGACAGGTCTGGCATGATATCAAACCCCAAGTCTTTTTCTATCTCTGACTCTTGAGGAATTTCATCTACCAGATGATATCATGTATCTGGCCTCCTGCTCCCTACACCTATCTTCATTACATTACATTTGCTTGGGTAATTTAATGAACACCCATTTGTTCGACCATTCTTTTAGCTTGTCTAGGTCTTCTTGAAGCCTCAAGCTGTCCTCCTCTGTCTTAATCCTTCTCATAATTTTGGCGTCGTCAGCAAACATTGAGAGGAATGAGTCTATACCCTCTGGGAGATCATTTACATATATCAGAAACAAGATATGACCGAGTACAGAGCCCTGTGGGACTCCACTGGTGACTTCACACCAATCGGAGGTCTCACCCCTCACTGTAACTCTCTGCTTCCTATTGCTCAGGTACTCCCTTATCCACTGGAGCACCTTACCAGCTACACATGCCTGTTTCTCCAGCTTATGTACCAGCCTCTTATGCGGTACTGTGTCAAAGGCTTTCCGACAATCCAAGAAAATGCAGTCCGCCCAGCCTTCGCTTTCTTGCTTAATCTTTGTCACCTGGTAGTAGAATTCTATTAAGCCCGTCATGTAAGATTTACCCTCCCTGAACCCATGTTGGCGATTTGTCACGAAGTCTCTTCTCTACAGATATGTTACCAGGATCTTTTCTCACGATCTTCTCCATCACATTGCATGGTATACAAGTCAATGACACTGGCCTATTAAACTCTAACAACCATTTGTTAGTTCAGTGCCTCTTGCCTGTCGAACTTTTTGTATATTGGGACCACATTCGCCATCTTCCATATTTCTGGTAGGTCTCCCGTCTCCAGTGATCTACTATACACTATAGAGAGTGGCAAGCAAAGTGCCTCTGCACTCTTTCAGTACCCCATGGCGAGATCCTGTTTGGACCAACAGTCTTTCTAACATCCAGATCCAGCAGGTGTCTCTCGTAATTTCGAACCCTTCCAAGGCCGCCTTGTTTACTTCCCTTTCTCCTAGCACAGTAACCTCACCTTGTTCTATTGTGAAGACCTCCTGGAACCTCTTGTTGAGTTCTTCACACACCTCTTTGTCATTCTCTGTATACCTGTCCTAGCCTGTTCTAAGTTTCACTACCTGTTCTTTCACTGTTGATTTCCTTCTGATGTGACTGTGGAGTAGCTTTGGTTCGGTCTTGGCTTTGTTTGCTATATCATTTTCATAACTTTTCTCTGCTTCTCTTCTCACCCTGACATACTCACTTCTGGTTCTCTGGTATCTCTCTCTGCTTTCTAGTGTTCTGTTATTCCGGAAGTTCCTCCACGCCTTTGTTCAGTTTCTTTGCTTCCATACATGCCCTATTATACCATGAATTCTTCTGTTGCTTCTCGGATTTTTTTCTTTGGGCCGGGATGAACCTGTTTACTGCCTCCTGACACATTTGGGTGACATAGTCCATCATATCTTGTACAGACTTAGCTCTGAGGTCTGTGCCCAGGTATTTCCCTTAGGAAACTTCTCATCTCTCCATAATTCCCTTTCTGTATGCCAGCCTTTTGTTTCCTAGTTCTTTTAGGAGGGAGATAATTCCTATCTCTACCAGGTACTCAAAGTTCAATACACTGTGATCACTCATTCCAAGGGTGCTTCCATCTTAACTTCCCTTATATCCCACTCATTTAGGGTAAATATCAAATCAAGCATTGCTGGTTCATCTTCTCCTCTCATTCTTGTTGGTCCCTTGATGTGCTGGCTTAGAAAGTTTCTTGTTGCCACGTCCAGCAGCTTAGCTCTCCATGTTTCTGGTCCTCCATGCGGGTCTCTGTTCTCCCAATCTATCTTCCCATGGTTGAAGTCTCCCATAATTAGTAGTCCAGATCCATTCCTGCTAGCAACAGAAGCTGTTCTCTCTATTATGTTAATGGTGGCCATGTTGTTTCTATCATATTCCTGTTGGGTCTTCTGTCATTTGGTGGTGGNAAAGGAAGACTGACAACGAGAAAGCAGGAGACGAAGAGCATAGAGAATAGCATAAAGCTCCGCTGTAAAGATGCTAGTCTCCGGAGGTAAGCGACACATATAAGTGCGATCAGGAAAAACAACAGAGTAGCCAACACCGTCCGCAGACTTAGACCCATCGGTGAAGACAAAAACGGAGCGGGAGTGAGAAGAAAGTGCTCAAGGAAAAGGCGTTTTAGAACCGTAGGAGGGGTAAAAGCTTTAGTGACGCGGGTCAAGGACGTACAAAACTGCGGAAGGGGGACTCTCCACGGGGGCAAAGAAGGAACAAACGAGGAGAAACATTAGAAACACGAACGGAAAGAGAATCCTGTAAGCGAGATAACCGGACAGAAAGAGGGAGGTGGTGAAGAGGACAGGAACCAGGAGGGGGTAAAAGTTAAAGCACGACAGAGGCGAGAGGAAGGATGTTGCAAGGACCGCGCAAGATAGCGAAGACAGTAGCGATCACGGCGGTCCTGGAGAGACAGGAAGCCAGTGTCAACATACAAGCTAAGGACGGGAGTCGAACGAAAGGCACCAGAACTGAGGCGCAACCCAGTATGGTGCAAAGCATCAAGACGGCGAAGGCAGAAGGAGAAGCAGAAGAGTAAGCAGGGCAACCATAATCGAGCTTAGACAGACGAGAGAGAGAGGAATGCAAAGCAAGGAGAGTGCGCTATCCGCTCCCCAAGAAGTATGGGACAATACTCGAAGGAGGGTAAGGGCCTTAGAGCACTCAACACGGAGGTAAGAGATATGGGGAGACCAAGACAAACGAGTGTCAAGGAATAACCCCAAAAGCTTCGCGGAATCTTTGTACTCAAGGGGATGACCATAAAGTGACAAAGAGGGACGAAGAACGACCCGTTTCCGAGTAAAAGACATGGCACAAGTCTTAGAAGTAGAGAACTTGAAGCCATGATCGTGGCCCAAGACGACACGGCATCAATCGCAAGTTGAAGCCGGCGTGAAGGAGAGGCGAATCATCACCCTGACAGCAAAGGGTAAGATCATCGACATAGAGAGCGGAGAAGACACCTGAAGGAAGAGAGGAAAGAAGACACCTGAAGGAAGAGAGAAAGAAGACCATTGAGGCAACCAGAAAAAGAGTAGTGCTCAGAACACTACCCTGGGGCACACCTTCGTATTGCTGAAAAGAGGCAGAGAGAGCGGTACCAAGGCACACCGAAAGGAACGACGAGAGAGGAAGCTGCGGAGAAAGAGAGGGAGATGACCACGAAGGCCAAAAGAATGAAGCTGGGATAGAATATGATATCGCCAAGTGGTGTCGTAAGCCTTTTCCAGGTCAAAAAGGACGGCAACAACGGAGGTCCTCGCAGCAAAAGCAGTACGAATATAGACCTCCAAGTTCACCAGGACATCTGTCGTGCTGCGGCACTTGCGGAAACCAAATTGAGAAGGGGAGAGGAGGTGATGGTGTTCCAGGAACCACATCAGACGAACGTTAACCATACGTTCAAAGAGTTTGCAGACACAACTTGTGAGGGCAATAGGGCGAAAGTCCTTAGGGGAAGTTCCCAGAGACCCTGGTTTGCGAACAGGGAGGACAACGGCATCGAGCCAGTCCTCAGGGACTGACGACGACTCCCAGATCCGATTATATAGACTCAGTAAATACTGAGACGTGCACGGAGGGAGATGGCGAAGCATCTCATAATGAATACCATCGGAGCCGCCGCCGTAGAACCGCAGAGGGCCAGGGCAGAACGAAGTTCAGAGAGAGAAGGGATCATTATAGGAAAGTCGAAGACGAGTGCAGAAATCTAAAGGACGAGACTCAAGGACAGGTTTACGAAGAAGGAAAGATTGGGGAAGATGAAGACCAGAGCTAACAGAAGAAAAGTGAGAACCCAGTTCGTAGTAACCTGCAACGGGTCCGCCACAAGAGTACCACGGAGGTGAAGGACCGGGGAAACATCGGGAACGAACTTACCCGCTATCTTGCATATTATGTGAATAGATTCAATGAAGCAAAAGGCAACATGAAAAAGCACTGGAAAACATCTCTAGTATCCTAGGAACTAAACAACACTCACATAACCAAATAAAACTCTACAAGGATGGGGATATACCGTCAACTGATTTAGAAATGGCAAATGAATTAAGTTTCTTTCATCGGTTGGTGCTAATCTTGCCAGTAAAATCCCACAGACTCAGACACATATTAACACATATCTCTCAGGCAGCTATCCAAACTCTCTACTCCTTTCACCAATCAGCCGGCAGATGTTGTGTCCATCATACACTCTCTAAAAACAAAGGCAGGGAACACCAGTGAAATTCCGTCCATTGTATACAAGAGAGCCTCCCATGCCCTTGCCCACCCATAGCCCTACTGTTCAACAAATATAGAGTGTCACACCTTCCCTGATATCCTCAAAAAAGCAAGAGTAACGCCAGTCCATAAAGGAGGCAATCCGGCGGACATAAACAATTATAGACCAATATCAAATCTACCCATTCTATCAAAAATATTTGAAAAAATATTTACAAACAGCTCTATTCCTACCTCGTAAAATTCGACATACTCAGCCCCTGCCAGTTTGGCTTCAGGTCCCAAAAGAGCACCAACGATGCAATCATTAGTCTCCTTGACGTAATCTACTCAGCCCTTGACAAAAATGAGTTTCCGATTGGACTCTTCATTGACCTAAGAAAAGCCTTTGATACTGTTAATCACAACTACCTCTTACTTAAACTCCAGCATTATGGAATCCGAGGCCTTGCCCTTGACTACATCCGATCCTATCTTAGTGACAGACACCAATATGTAACTATCAATGAAACAACTTTCCCACTCTACCAATTACCGTTGGAGTGCCACAGGGCAGTATCTTAGGACCTCTTCTTTCTTATATATAAAACGATCTGCCTAATGTCTCTAATATTCTCAAACCTATATTGTTTGCTGACGATACTACTCTTATCTATTCAGACCTCAACCCACATACACTAAATAATGTTGTGAATAATGAATTAAAAAAAGTCCACTTATGGATGTCAACTAACAAACTAACATTAAACATCGAAAAGACTTACTACATCTTATTTGGAAGCAAATCATCAAATGCAATTCAGCTACAGATAGACAACATTAACATCAGTAATAAAAATGATGGCAAGTTTCTTGGCCTATTCCTAGACAAGAGACTCAACTTCAGCACCCACATTCAACACATAACTAAGAAAGTCTCTAAGACAGTTGGTATACTCTCCAAAATCAGATATTATGTTCCTAACTCTGCTCTCTCTCTCTCTATTATGCTCTAATCTACCCCTATCTTAATTATGGTATCTGTGCATGGGGGTCTACCACTGCAAACCACCTTAAGCCCATCATCACCCAGCAAAAATCTGCTATCAGAATAATAACTAACTCTGCTTTCAGACAACACTCAGCTCCCTTGTTTAAATCCCTAAACTTGCTAAATATTAACTCCCTCCACACATTCTCTTGTGTCAACTACATTACAAAACCCTGTTCTTAAATGCAAACCATGCTCTGAAACTCTCTCTGGACAGATGTAATAGGACCCATTATCACCACACCAGAAATAAATATCTCTTGATATCCCCAGGGTCAAACTTAATCTGTGTAAACACTCTATGCAAATTAAGGGACCTAGTCTATGGAACTCACTCCCTAGTGAATTGAAAACTGTAAAACTTTTGCCTTATTTAAAAACAAAACCAAAAAGTACTTAATTTCATCTTCTTAGTTTCCTACACTGAGCTTTATTTTTTGCTCTGTACCTAGTGTTACCCAATCTCCTAATTCTTATGTATTTAACCAAACAACCTTATCATTGTGTTCATTGCTGTCTTCCTTTATGTGCTAGCCATTTGCTGTATTGTGCCTACCAATTTTTGTCAACTACCATTCAAGCTTTCATTGCAATCAATCTTAGCTACCTAAGTGCTTTATTATACTGTACCTACAATTTTTTTCTCTCATTTTTTTTTTCTTGCCATGTAACTGTTATCATTCTTTTTTATAATTTTTGCTAGTATTTACCTACTAAAATTTTCTTAGATTAAGGACCTGCCCGAAACGCTGCGCGTACTAGTGGCTTTACAAGATTGTAATTACCATATTATATATTCTCACATTCCCAATGTACCTTCTTGTATATGAAATAAATAAATAAATAAATCTTGCGGATACGATTCAAGATCGGTGGCAGGGGAGTTTGCGGGACGTAATGGGGAGATATAAGAAGCCCAACATCACGTTTAGCCATACGCGATGGCCATACGGGCCACCACACTCGCTTTCGAAAGAAAGAAAAGAATCGGCGTCTGCCGACGGCTAGTATGCAAATTTAGAGGTAGGAATGAGCTGTTCCAGCTGCACGCTTACAGCGAACAGCCGAGCACAGTCCGCATTCCACCAGGGAATGCACTTCCGTGGACCCCGAGAGGAAGAGCGAGGAATAGAGCGGAGGGCAGCGTCGAAGACAGTGTCATCAAAAAGGAGGAGAGTGCGAGGGAGAGGCAGAAGGGAGAGGTCAGAGAGAGCAGCACTGGGGGTAAATAGGTTCCAGTCCGCTTTAGCAAACTGCCACCTAGGAAAAGAGAGGGAAGGGCGAAAAAAGAAAAAGGAAACAGGGATAGGGAAATGATCACTGCCATGGAGGTCATCAAGAACCTGCCACGTGAAATCTAAGTAAAGAGAAGAAGAGCAGAGAGAAAGATCAAGACAGCAAAAGGGTGCGAGTCCGAGAGTCCAAATGAGTGGGCTCACCAGAATTCAGAAGAGACAGGGAAGAAGAGAGGAGAAACGGCTCAAGAAGGCGACCCCGGGTATTCGTCAGAACGTCACCCCAAAGAGAATGACGACAACTGAAGTCACCCAGCAGGAGCACAGGCTCCGGCAAGGAGTCCAAGAGGTGTTTCAAATCAGGAAGAGAAAGCGGGACACTCGGGGGGAGATAAATGGAACAAACTGTGTACCATTTCCCCACAAAGATACGAGCAGCAGAACAATGGAGAGGCAAAGGAAAAAGTAAAGGAACAAAGGGAACATCAGCTCGAATCAAGAGAGGAGAAGAATTAGGAGCCCCAGCAATGGCTTGGGGGGGGAGAGAAAGGAATAGCCACGAAAACGACCAGGACGAGCACCAAGCATTGGCTCCTGGAGACAGACACAAAGGGGCGAAAACCGTGAAATCAGAAGTTGGAGTTCGAGGAAATTGGCGTAATAACCTTGAACGTTCCATTGAAGAATAGACAGCGACGAGAAGAGAAAGAACATCAACAGAGAACAAGGAAGAAACAAAGGTGAAAGAGCAACACAGCACGTTAAAGAATATCAGGGTCGGGATCAGGGTCAGCAAAGTCAGGGTTAGGGGGCATGGGTAAACTGAGCAAAGACGGAGGAAAAGAAGCGGGGAGAACAGACCAGGGGTGGGTTGGCGGGGTCCAAGGAGGAGGAGGAGGAGACAACGGAGAGGAGCAGTCAAGGATAGCAGCAGGAAGAGGAGTAGAAAGAGGGGAGCGCACCTCGGCAAGAGCAGCAACCGAAAGGGAAGCAGGGGCCAAAGAAACCTCCATAGCAGGAACAGGGGGCGTAATCACTGAAATGGAGGGAAGGAGCAACAGAGCAAGAAGGAGGGGCTGAGGAAGAAAGCGAAGCCTTCTTACCCACCGGGGAGGAGGAAGGAGAGGGGCCAGGCTTACGCTTCTGACTTAAAGACCAATGTCCCAGCAACAACGTACCGGGCAACGGATTCCAGTGTCTCAACAGGAGAAGCTGAACGGGAGCACACACGACGGCCGTTAGGAGAGCGATGGATATCCGCCTGCACTGACAGGCGGCGGGGAGAGTCAATAGATGGAGGAAAAGAAAGGGAAGGAGGATCGGAGGGAGACGAGGAAGAAGACACAGGAGACACGACAGACCGGGTAGAAAGAAGAGGATCACCAGACAGAGGACCAGGAGGGGTACCTTTCGGGACAGAACTCAAAGGAACAGAAGAGGGGGCAGTGGGCATATCAGGGTCCAAGGCCCGGAAACGGTTGTGAGTCTGAGGAAGAAGGGAAGGACGAGGAGAGGAAGAGCGCAACACGCAAGTATAAGAGACGTTAGCTTAAGGCAGGAGCCGGCGAACCTGGCGCTTCGCCTCAGGAAAAGATAAACGCTCCCGGTGATTCAAGTTGAGGACGGCTGCCTCAAGCTTGTAATGGATACAGGCACGGGAGAAGGTAGGATGGGCCTCACCACAGTTGAGGCAGCGAGCTTGGGGAGAAGTGCACTCCGACTTAGAGTGACCTTCACCCCTACACAAAGGACAGCGAGAGACAGTCCCAGAGCAGCGGATGGCACAATGCCCAAACCTCCAGCATTTGTTACAAAGCCGGGGAGAAGGAATATACTCTTGGACAGAGCACCTGGCACCAGCAAGAATGACAGACGATGGAAGGGTCCTACCATCAAAGGTGATCTTCACAACTCGAAGGGGTTGACGGCGACGACCACGAGGGGGACGAGTAAACGAGTCAACCTGGAGGACAGAATGGCCTTGGGCATCAAGGATATGCGGAATATCATCGTGGCAATCCTGCAGATTCCTAACACCGGTTGCAACATGGGGCGGGAGGAGAATAGTGCCAACACTGGCATTCATCCGAACGTTCTTGGAGACCCGAACAGGGATCTCGCCAAGGCAAGATAAGGCAGCCAAGCGGGAAGCTGCATCCTGAGAAGGAGCAGTAACGACACGTGTACCGAGTCGAGTAGGGTTGAAGGTAAGAGAGGCATCCACGGAATCAACAAGATGTCGATGGAAGGAGAAATTGTCAGGAGGCGCAGAATCAAGAGAGAGGAGATCAAAGTATTTGGCCCAGGAAGCGGGACCAAACAAGGCCTGATACTCGTCAGTACGGGAAGGAATCGAGCAAGTGCGGCCGGGGCGCGAACGGCGTTGAGAACCCCCCAGAGAGAGAGGGTTCAAAAGGCGCAGTAGTCACAACGAGAGACTTAGCCGCACCAGGGGACGAAGTGGTCACCACTGGGGGCTGGAGGCTCGACCCAACCACAGAGGAGGGAGGGGAGCTGGGGGAAGAAATCAGGATGGTCAAAGGAGGACCAAGGTCGGGGCCCAACACAGCGGGAGCTACAGAGCCGGGTCTTCCAATACAGGCCGACTCGGGGGCTTGGTCGCCCACCCCACGAGCCTGAGAGGGTACAACAGAAACATTCATCGACATATACACGAAGAAAAAGGAATTCATCCACGAATGTGGTCCCATACCCACCATGGAGCCACAATTAGAGGCAGGACACCCAACAGGAAGCTATCGCCGTTCATGCCGGGGCCCCCTAGGGGTGCGTCGTGAGTATACGCCCCACAAACGCCACCTTAAGAACCGTCAGTCCGTCGAGATCTGGTTCAGCGACGAAAGGGGGATTGACTACGAAAGGTTCCCCTCGCTCTCGATGTTGGGTACTACAGTTCTACAGGTGCAAGAGTATGCCTCCTCAAGCATACTCTTGAGCATACTCTCAGGCGACTCTCCCTTCATAAGTGACTCAATAAAGATCCATGCTAGAGGCACGCTAAGGGCCCGCATTGCTTCTTTTAATATCCACGGTGATACGTTGTCTGGTCCGACAGCTTTAGTTTCGTCCAGTGTTACTTGTTTCATTACCTCCTCTGCTGTCACCTCTATATCTGATGGTCTCTCATCTAGGGTAATCTCTTCTAACAATGGGAGCTGCTCAGGCTCGGTTGTGATACACTCCATGGAAACTGGCATTCAGTGCCTTTCAGATTTCCTCATCACTTTCTGTATATGCCCCTTCCGTTTTTCATAGTCATGTTACTTGGTCATATAAGAATTTTATTTTCATTTTCCTTCTTATATGACTATGTAATAATTTATTTCGCTTAGACAGCAATATCGTTCTTGTAATTTCTTTCCGATATTCTCCTTATAGTTATGTATTCGTTCCTAGCTCTGTTGCATTTATTTCTATTTTCCTCTGTCCTTTGTCTTCTGTACTTCCTCCACTCCCTCCTACTTCTCATTTTTACTTCCTGACACTGTCTATTAAACTACGTGTTATTATATTCCCTCCTACGTTTTTCCTTACTGTTGGAATAAAACTCTCTTTGGCCTCCTTGCATTTCCACTTAACTAGGTCCATTTTATCTTGTACTGTTTTTCCTCTTAAGTCTTCTTCCCTCTGTACTTCTCCCAGATAGTCCCTTATCCTCCTGTAATCCCTTTTTCTATAGTCAACTCTCCTTCCCCAGACCTCTTGCCCCGTAGTCACAGTTTTAAGTTCGAACATGTAGTCAAAGCCTAGGACACAATGGTCACTGATTTCTAGTGGTACGTTTATGTTCCAAGTTCTCGATGTCTTTCTCATTCAGAGAGAATATCAGGTCTAAAAGACTCGGTGTATCCCCTTCCTCTTTTTCATGTATCATCCTTCACATGTTGTGTTAGGAAGTTATTGTCAATAATGTACACTAATTTTGCTCCCCCACATTTCTTCCCCATCAAGGGGGGGGATTCCTCGATTCCCAATCAGTGTTTACCACTACCATACCCTGTCTGTGTGTCCTTTGTTTCCTCGTCACTAGGTATTCCCCTGGGAAAATTGTATCCAAAATCATATAAATTTTAGTTTCCACTATTGCAATTAAGTTCTGTATGATTAGCCCTTTTATTTCCTCTGCTTTGCTTGAATCTCCATCAGCATTGGTGTACCGTACCTTGAGACTCTTCTTGAAAATTATGTTACCAGAATTCATGTAGCTCTTCTGTCTATTTGGGTCCCTTGGTATTTGAAGCAAGTGAGAGATGAATGTAGTTCTGTCTACAATGAGTTATAATGCAGGAAGAGTCTGGGCAACAGAGGGGCTGTGAATGGCAAAGGGGAGCTGATAGGTAGTGTGGGGCTGAGAAGCAGATAGAGGTTGACAAGTAGAGGGGAAGATAGGAGGAGGGATGAGGGCAGACGAGAATATGGAGCAGGGGGGTGGGGGAAGAGAGGTTGTAAGTCAGGGTGTGTGTGCAAAGGGAGACTAGAGATAGGAGTGGGGTTTAGGGTAGAAGGAGGGGGGTAAGTAACAAGTGGGGGCTAAAGAGGAGAGTGGGGCGAGAGACAGAGGTTTAAGGGTCATGAGGTGTGAGGGTCATAGGGAAGGTGAGGTGCAAATGGGGAGGGGGCCGAGGGCTGTTGCGGGCAGTTAAGAGATGGAATTTTGAGGAGGGTCTGAGGCCAAGGGTGAGTGAAGAGTTAAAGGGCGAGGTGGAGCAGGGAGCAAAGGGCAAAGAATGGGCATGAGATATGTGTCGTTAGAAGGGGGGTTAGAAGGGGTGGTGTGGGAAAGGGAGGAATGGGTTGGGGGAGAAGTGCGATAGGATGGGTGGGTCAGGTCACAGAGGGGGGCTATCAACGTGACTATATTACCTCACCTTGACCTCCTCCTTTTCTTCTATGGTCATGTACTTGTCAATAAACACATTGTAATAGTCTTCACTGCCCCTTAGTAAATGTTTGTGTTTCAACATGTCTTCCGCTGCCTCTCCATTAGAGAACTGGATCAAGGCAGGCCTACTTATGGCACTGTTATACGACCCAGATTGGTGGCATTAAGGCTTCTGACCTAGTTCAAACCTTTTATTTTATATTATATCATGCTTTACTGTTTCCTCAAGTAATCCGTGGATTATACTTGACCACTTCCCTATGATCCTCTTTCATGCTGGCACTCACTATACACATTGTGCCATTCCTTACTGTGTCATTCCCTTACTTGTCTTTTCTCATTTTATCACTTTCACTATCCCATATAAGACCAATTTTCCTAAGTTTCTCCTTCAATTCCCATTGACTGGTTTCGTTTTCTCCTAATAATTTACTGCTTAGTTCCTGCATGGTGCTGCCTGCCGCTGCCTTACTCGCTATCCAACCTGGCCTCTTACAAATTACATCTGAATTTTACCGGTTTGCCCGTGTGGCTGAAAATGAACATAATTTGCAAATGAAAAAACAAATTGAAACTAAAGTTGGTATTTTTTTCCACAACAGTAAGTTAAGGGTCCTCTGGTAGGTTAGGAGGGCAGGAAATTCTTCTAAAGTTTCAGAACGACACGAAAAACATTAATTGAAAGTTTCCTATCCTAACCATACCGAGTAAGCCAGAGGACTCAAACAGAAAACGGGACAGTACGTCACTTTCATGAGCCGATTTCATTTCAACTTACGTCCATTTTTGGCCATAGAGCGCATACGAGAGAAAATCTACATTATTTTTAAGCGTACGGGTTGATCCCTTCCCCGCTAACTCTGTCTACCCGTCCTTGTTACTTCTCCCACCTAACGAGAAATATGTAACGCAAAATAGGTTTAACATTTGTGTACTATATGGATTTATGGTCCCCTTGAGGGACCTTAAATATACGAGGGTCTAGGTAGCCTAAATTACTCTATCTTTTTGAGATAGAGACAAGTTCAAACTTATTTGAACTTGAACCTAACTCATTCATTGTATATCTGTGCATGCACATGTGAATATTTTTACTATTTGAGCTTTCAGAATCGAGCTGTTAGCTCCTGAACTCCGCCTTTCTAACCGTCGGTTGTCTGATGTACTGTCTTCCAACCTATTTTTCCTCTATCATAGCAGGTGAAAAAAACTGCCCATTTGCCTCTGCCTTGACTGGGAATCGAACCCGGACCCCTTAGACTACAACCCCCGAGCACTGTCCACTCGTCTGTGAGGACGTGTGTGTGTGTGTGTGTGTGTGTGTGTGTGTGTGTGTGTGTGTGTGTGTGTGTGTGTGTGTGTGTGTGTGTGTGTGTGTGTGTGTGTGTACTCGCCTAGTTGTACTCACCTAGGTTGTATTTGCGGTGGTTGAGCTCTGGCACTTTGGTCCCGCCTCTCAACCGTCAATCAACAGGTGTACAGATTCCTGAGCCTATTGAGCTCTATCATATCTACACTTGAAACTGTGTATGGAGTCAGCCTCCACCACATCACTTCCTAATGCATTCCATTTGTCAACCACTCTGACACTAAAAAAGTTCTTTCTAATATCTCTGTGGCTCATTTGGGCACTCAGTTTCCACCTGTGTCCCCTTGTGCGTGTGCCCCTTGTGTTAAATAGCCTGTCTTTATCTACCCTATCAATTCCCTCCAGAATCTTGAATGTGGTGATCATGTCCCCCCCCTAACTCTTCTGTCTTCCAGCGAAGTGAGGATTAATTCCCGTAGTCTCTCCTCGTAGCTCATACCTCTCACCTCGAGTACTAGTCTGGTGGCAAACCTTTGAACCTTTTCCAGTTTAGTCTTATCCTTTACTAGATATGGACTCCATGCTGGGGCTGCATACTCTAGGATTGGCCTGACATATGTGCTATACAAAGTTCTGAATGATTCTTTACACAAGTTTCTGAATGCCGTTCGTATGTTGGCCAGCCTGGTATATACCGCTGATGTTATCCTCTTGATATGGCCTGCAGGAGACAGGTCTGGCGTGATATCAACCCCCAAGTCTTTTTCTTTCTCTGACGCCTGAAGAATTTTCTCTCCCAGATGATACCTTGTATCTGGCCTCCTGCTCCCTACACCTATCTTCATTACATTACATTTGCTTGGGTTAAACTCTAACAACCATTTGCTCGACCATTCCTTCAGCTTGTCTAGGTCTTCTTGAAGCCTCAAACAGTCCTCTTCTCTCCTAATCCTTCTCATAATTTGGGCATCGTCTGCAAACATTGAGAGAAATGAATCTATACCCTCCGGGAGATCATTTACATATATCAGAAACAAGATAGGACCGAGTATAGAGCCCTGTGGGACTCCACTTGTGACTTCACGCCAATCGGAGGTCTCACCCCTCACTGTAACTCTCTGCTTCCTATTGCTTAGGTACTCCCTTATCTACTGGATCACCTTACCAGCTACACCTGCCTGACTCTCCAGCTTACGTACCAGCCTCTTATGGGGTACTGTGTCAAAGGCTTTCCGACAATCCAAGAAAATGCAGTCCGCCCAGCCCTCTCTTTTTTGCTTAATCTTTGTCACCTGGTTGTAGAATTCTATTAAGCCAGTCAGGCAAGATTTACCCTCCCTGAACCCATGTTGGCGATTTGTCACGAAGTCCTTTCTCTCCAGATGTGATACCAGGTTTTACCTCACGATCTTCTCCATCACCTTGCATGGTATACAAGTCAAGGACACTGGCCTGTAGTTCAGTGCCTCTTGCCTGTCGCCCTTTTTGTATATTGGGAGCACATTCGCCGTCTTCCATATTTCTGGTAGGTTTCCCGTCTCCAGTGACTTACTATAAACTATGGAGAGTGGCAAGCAAAGTGCCTCTGCACACTCTTTCAGTGCCCATAGCGAGATCCCGTCTGGTCCAACAGCCTTTCTAACATCCAGATCCAGCAGTGTCTCTTGACCTCCTTTCTCGTAATTTCGAACTCTTCCAAGGCCGCCTGGTTTACTTCCCTTTCTCCTAGCACAGTGACCTCACCTTGTTCTGTTGTGAAGACCTCCTGGAACCTCTTGTTGAGTTCTTCACACACCTCTTTGTCATCCTCTGTATACCTGTCCTCGCCTGTTCTAAGTTTCACTACCTGTTCTTTCACTGTTGTGTTCCTTCTGATGTGACTGTCGAGTAGCTTTGGTTCGGTCTTGGCTTTGTTTGCTATATCATTTTCATAACTTTTCTCTGCTTCTCTTCTCACCCTGACATATTCATTCCTGGTTCTCTGGTATCTCTCTCTGCTTTCTGGTGTTCTGTTATTCCGGAAGTTCCTTGACGCCCTTTTGTTCAGTTTCTTTGATTCCATACATGCCCTATTATACCATGGATTCTTCTTTTGCTTCTCGGATTTTTCCTTTTGGGCCGGGATGTATCTGTTTACTGCCTCCTGACACTTTTGGGTAACATAGTCCATCATACCCAGTACAGACTTATCTCTGAGGTCTGTGTCCCAAGGTATTTCACTTAGGATGCTTCTCATCTCCTCATAATTTCCCTTTCGGTATGCCAGCCTTTTGTTTCCTAGTTCTTTTTGGGGGAGATAATTCCTAGCTCTACCAGGTACTCAAAGTTCAATACACTGTGGTCACTCATTCCCAAGGGTGCTTCCATCTTGACTTCCCTTATATCCCACTCATTTAGGGTAAATATCAAATCAAGCATTGCTGGTTCATCTTCTCCTCTCATTCTTGTCGGTTCCTTGATGTGCTGGCTTAGAAAGTTTCTTGTTGCCACGTCTGTGTGTGTGTGTGTGTGTGTGTGTGTGTGTGTGTGTGTGTGTGTGTGTGTGTTGTGTGTGTGTGTGTGTGTGTGTGTGTGTTTGAGAGAGAGATAACGAGTGAGTGCGTATGTACTCACCTAGATGTGCTTGCGGGGGTTGAGCTTTGTCTCTTCAGTCCCCGCCTCTCAACCGTTAATCAACTGGTGTTCGTTCCCCAAGTTCACCTTACTTGTTTGTAATCCCATCTATGTATGTGGATATTACTATGGAGCTGAGAGAATCTGGGGTGGGGGTGGGGGGGGGGGTGGGGGGTGGAAGCTGGTAGGGGTCTGGGATGGGGATGCTGAGAGGGCGGGGGATGGAGTAAGAGGGTGAGCACAGTGGGCAGGGAATGGGGGACGAAGAGGATCCTGGGGTGGGGGATCATGGTGGGGGGGGGTACTTGGGTGGGAGAACATGGGCTGATGAGGGTATCTAAGGGTTGGGGAGGCATAGGTAGTGATTGGGGAAAAATTGTGGGGTGGGACGGTGGCTTCTGTTCCACTCTTCTCTGCGATTGATGGTTTGTTGGTTGAGGGTTTCCCACTCCCCTCTGAAGTTACTGAAGATACTGTGTTGAGGCCTGTGACCTCCTCATTTAATTCCCTCTCCTCGCATGTGTATCTTTTTGCTTCTTCTGCTTCTTTCCCCCCTCATCATGTCCTTCTGCAGATTAAAACATCCTTGTTTTCCTTCTAGGTACAAAATATTGTTTTCCTAGTTAGGATTCCATCTTTTGTTGCCTCATTAGTGAACACTATCTTTATCAGTCGCTTCCTGTCCTTCTTGTACCCACTTAGCCTGAAAACCTTCTCTTCGCTGCTGTCATCCTCCACCATATGTAAACCTCCAATATTTTTGTCACAGCTCCTCAGTCCTTTCTTCTCCAGTCGTCCGCGTTTCCACTCTTACGGGTTGGAGCTTTCCTCTTCCTGAACTCGTTCAACTGCAACATCTCTTTTTCCATTCCACCAGCTGACTAGTGCACTTTGCAGCTTCCTGCCAAGTAGCTGCTTTCATAGCTGTTCCTTATAAAGCAGACATTGCATATAGGACGTCTTTGGAGCATTTTTGCAAATGAACAGAAAGAATGTTTGGAAAGAGCTCTCCATCAATTTCATCACCTGTTTCCATTTAGTTGATAGACTCATATAG
>WNGS01163962.1:44735-63504 GCA_020271785.1 Procambarus virginalis
TTGAACATTGCTTCTATATCTACCTTGTCACTTGCCCTTAGTACCTTGTACGTTTATCATGTCCTCCCTATTCCTTATTTTCTCAGTACAGTGACGTTCAGTTTCCTTATCTTACTTCATAGCTCAGGAACGAGCCTTATTGCATATTTTTGGACCTTTCTAATTTTGCTTTGTGCTTCAGCAGGTGGGGGTTTCATGCTGGGGCAGCATACACAATGGTCTTCAGGTCTCGTGAATCAGGTCACGTCCATCTCTAACTTACCGCTTAACCTAATTTTTGATAATTTAAATAATATCCAAAGCTGATGGGTTTACTGTCACCTCTCTCACTTCAAATATTTCTACTTGCTCTATTGTGAAGACCTCCTTGAAAATCATGTTGAGTTCTTCAGAAACCTTCTTATCAATCTCTGGGTATCTGTTGGTAACATGTACCAGCAAGATACACTCTCTCTCCCGCCTATAGACATACTCCCCCCCCCCTCCTGCACTTAGTCTAGAAGCCTCATAGTTTATTTGGTTATTTTGAAGGAATATAATGTACCTGGGATTTCATGGAGCCCTGCCTGGAGGCAAGATGGCTGACATACCTATTCTCAGAAGGGAACGATTCCCCCCGAAAACCTAAGGACACTAAGAACACCGAGGACACTAAGTTTCCAGGAAAGTTGGAATTGTGATGGCTGGTCTCTGGGGGTTTGGCCAATAAGAACACGCCGTCGCGTGACATATCGTCCGAGTCATGGCGCGGGTAAAACGCGTCACTTCTCTCCCGGTGTTCGTCGGGGATGGACGCACCATTTGTCTCTCCAGCAAGACACGATCTAGCCTGTGGAGTTGGACGTCTAAGCTGATAGCGATCACGGTCGAAGGAAGCGGAGGCTCTGAGTAACTGCCAAGGAAGAATTCGGAAGTGCCAAACCCTGAGAAGTGGACCATTAAGGCACAGTACCCTACATGTCTACCAGGAGGGGGAGCTAGGAAGGCAAACTCGGTGACAATCGAACCGCTCTTGTTGTTTGGAGCGGTCGGAGATAAGCGGAGGTAGTCATGATCAACCAATTGCTGGTTGTGAGGGAGACCTGGCACAGTGGAACCTCCAGGAACAGCGCCCTGCAACGAGGGAGGCTCCGGTAGACAAATTAGCCAGTGCTTGGAAGCAATGAGCATATGGACCCTCTGTCGGCCGTTCCACTGTGATTCAATGAGAACAGTTGATGATCAATCACGAGCAAGAGGATGATCCGATGACCAGTCTGCCAACCACAACAGCTGACTGAGATGGAACCGTTGAGTCAAGAGTCCATCAAAGGTAAAATTAATACCTCCCTCCCCTTACCCCTTGTGCTTGGCTAACCATTATGCTACTCCAGTGATTACGGAGTTTACTTTAATGATTATTCGTGAGGGAGTATACCCCATTTTCATGCTGTAAACTGTTTACCTGGGCTTATGACTGAGTATGAGTACCACCATCTAATCTTGAGCTGGAGCCAGGCACCACTATGTGGGGTATCTGGCAGTGGCAAGGTGAGCTGGCCAGGTTGGCGACCTTCGAGTTATTTTGTGGCGGCTAGGCTAAGGATACTGAGACCTGTGCATTGACGGTTGTGAAGAGACTGCGGCTCGGGGACCATTGGTCTAATCCCACTCCTCACCGGATGGCCGGGGGGGGGGGGGTACGTGTGTGAGTAAGAAATTATCAAAAGGAGGCACCAAGCCGGGTAGGCTATGTAGCACCATTAAATAAAAAATGCGCAGGATCGGCGTGTGTGTGTGAGAGTCCGTGTGCGACTAAGAAACCCCTGGGGTGATAGGTGACACCGCAGGAGGTGAGAACGCCACACCACACTGTCGTGTTACCAACCACCGAGACGTCCTTACCTACCCCTTGCCTAATAAGCAAAATTTAAATCGATTACAGAAACCCAGGAAAGTTTTTTGAAAAAAAAAAACCCTGATGGGAAACTCAGCCAAGGAAACACCCTACATATAGACACCTCAGGAAATAAACTCTATGAGGAGAGAGAACAAGAACAGGAATTCAAGAAAAAATAAACTTTTGCCCCCATTAATGAAAGGGAAATTACAACTCAAGTCGATAACTGAGCTGAAGCACTACTCCCGATGCAAACAATAGACCTTAACAATATTCGCAATGAATGCCACTTTATGAAACACACAACCATTGCAGATGTCCATAAAATAATTATAGGTTTCAAGAACAAGGTGCCGGGCAATAGCAGGATAAATAAAATGGTATTAACCAACCTACCAGTGGTTGCACTCAATCAAGACACATGTATAGTAAATGCAGCTCTTGCATCTGGACTATTCCCCACATACTTCAAAATGCCACAATCAAATTAATCCCCAAGCCAGGAAAATCCCCGACCCAAATGTAAAATTGCAGACCAATTTCCCTCCTCGAAGTACCAGGCAAAATATTCGAAAAAAGATCAGTGTAATATAGTGCTTAGAGACGTTTCAAAAGCCTTAGACAAAGTTTGCCACACAGGCCTAAAATATATGGTATCTGAGCTAGGACTTCCTGAGAGATTTACTGCTATTCACTACAGTTTTATAGACAACAGAACTGCTAGGCTTAATATCGACAGCTTCTTGGGTGACGTACTAGAACTGAAAAGTGGAGTACCACAAGGAATCTGCCTCTCCCACTCTATTCAACATATATACAGCTGACCTGCCCCAACCCCAACATAGAAAATACAGCACATACGCTGACGATGTCACCCAAATAGTATGTCAACTGGGACCATCAAAACCGCTACTAGCCAACAAGACCAAGGCAGCCATTGAATTCATAAGTAAGTAATTATCAAAAGAAAGCACCAACCGGGAAGGCTATGTAGCACCATCAAATGTGCGGAATAATCAGAGGGCGCTAAATATCACCAAGGATGTCAATACGAGAACAAAAACGCATAAGGCAAACGATATCAAAAGTATCCGAGTCAACAAGAATTCTATCGAGAGACAGGTGACCGCGAGGGGCAGTCGGAAAGCAAGACACACGCTCGTCCCGGAAGTCAGGACATTCAACAAGGACATGCACGACCGTAAGAGGGACAATGCAATTAGGACAATAAGGAGCAGGGCGGCGCTCCATCAAGTGACCATGAGTTAAGCGAGTATGGCCAATACGCGACCTCGCCAGAGCCATTTCCCATCGTCTGTTATGGTGCTTGGAGGACGGCCACAAGGAAACACAACATTTAAGAGTACATAGTTTGTTACCATAAACAGACGACCAACAAGCCTGCCAACGGGTAAGGATGGAGGAATGGATAACCGGGTAAAAGTCGGAATAAGGAAAACCTTTACAAGAGATGGGACAAGAGCGGACAGCTTCCCTGGCAGCAGCATCCGCACGCTCATTTAAAGAGACACCAATATGGCTGGGAACCCAACAAAAACTCAACCGACTTAAATTTACTGTGAACAAGAAACAGCCAATGCTGGATCTCGACAACTACTGGATGAACCGGATTAAAGGACCCGAGAGCCATGAGGGCACTAAGAGAGTCAACAACAACTACAAAGGAAGATTGACAACGAGAAAGCAGGAGACGAAGAGCATAGAGAATAGCATAAAGCTCCGCTGTGAAGATGCTAGTCTTCGGAGGTAAGAGACACATATAAGTGCGATCAGGAAAAACAACAGAGTAGCCAACACCGTCCGCAGACTTAAACCCATCGGTGAAGACGGAAACAGAGCGGGAGTGAGAAGAAAAGTGCTCAAGGAAAAGGCGTTTTAGAACCGAAGGAGGGGTAAAAGCTTTAGTGATGCGGGTCAAGGATGTACAAAACTGCGGAAGGGGGACTCTCCACGGGTGCAAAGAAGGAACAACACGAGGAGAAACATTAGAAATATGAACGGAAAGAGAATCCAGTAAGCGAGATAACCGGACAGAAAGAGGGAGGTGGTGAAGAGGAACAGGAACCGCAGGAGGGGTAAAAGTTAAAGCACGACAAAGGCGAGAGGAAGGATGTTGTAAGGACCGCGCAAGATAGTGAAGGCAGTAGCGATCATGGCGGTCCTGGAGAGACAGGAAGCCAGTGTCAACATACAAGCTAAGGACGGGAGTCGAACGAAAGGCACCAGAAATGAGGCGCAACCCAGTATGGTGCAAAGCATCAAGACGGCGAAGAGTAGAAGGAGAAGCAGACGAGTAAGCAGGGCAACCATAATCTTTTCGAGCTTAGACAGGATGAGAGAGGAATGTAAAGCAAGGAGAGTGCACCTATCCGCTCCCCGAGAAATATGGGACAATACCCGAAGGAGGGCAAGGGCCTTAGAGCACTCAACACAGAAGTAAGAGATATGGGGAGACCAAGACAAACGAGTGTCAAGGAATAACCAAAAGCTTCGTGGAATCTTTGTACTCAAGGGGATGACCATAAAGTGACAAAGAGGGTCGAAGAACAACCCGTTTCCGAGTAAAAGTCATGGCACAAGTCTTAGTAGTAGAGAACTTGAAGCCATGATCGGTGGCCCAAGACGACACTGCATCAATCGCAAGTTGAAGCCGGCGTTGAAGGAGAGGTGAATCATCACCCTGACAGCAAAGGGTAAGATCATCGACACAGAGAGCAGAGAAGACGCCTGAAGGAAGAGAGGAAAGAAGACCGTTGAGGGCAACCAGAAAAAGAGTAGTGCTCAGAACACTACCCTGGGGTACACCTTCGTATTGCTGAGAAGAGGCAGAGAGAGCGGTGTCATGTTCATAGAAAACGGTACCATCCGTTTGTATGTGCTGCGACTCAGACGTGAGCAAGAGATAAACAAGAAAGCGTACAGGACGCCACCAGCCTGGAAGCAGCTAGTCATGTAATCGTTTGTAAGTTTTAAAGTCAGTAACCAAGCAATGGCTTAATATCAACCCTACAACCAAGACTTCCTCAGCAACACACAAACACTACACTGGCGACGAGATTGAACTGTGACCGCAGGTATTTGTTCAGCTCAAAACACAACGAAGAAGCATGCTGTCTCGCCCGGGAGGAGAAGTCACGCTGTCTGTGAGCGCCCTACCGATGCTGTATGCTGACCGATCCTGTGTAATAACCAACAGCTGTGGGCTACCCAAGCTATGTGCTAACCAATGCTATGTGCTACCCAAGCTATGTGCTGACTGAAGCTGTGTACTGAGGAATCTGCTGATGTTGTGTACGAAACGACGCTTTGATGTTGTGTACAAAACTCAATGTTTTGTATATGAAACGACGCTCTGTGCTACACAATTCCTCATGCTGTGAACTGGCTGCTGTGTTGACGGTGCTGAAAACTCTTCAAACAACAACAACTGCTGACAACTGCTGTGCCAACTGCTGACAACTGCTGTACCTACTGCTAACAACTGCTGTGCCAACTGCTGACAACTGCTGTGCTGCTGTGAGTAGGAACAACACCACATGTATACAAGGCTAGGTAATAAGTCAGTTGCTGCTGTATTGTGCACTACTGTGAACTTTTGCATTAAAATACTTGTGTGCTTTGCAGAATTAAAGTAATTACAGTGAATTCTTAACTAACATATAAAGTGCAGTGTTTAGTATTCTGAGGAACATTTAAGTGATTAGTTTACATTTATACAGTAAAAATGGCAAATATACGTCAGTTTCCTGCATTTGATCCTGACTGTGACCAGACAAACCTGTCACAGAGGTGGACCAAATGGCTTAAAAGGTTTGAAAATTTGTTGATAGTTTCTGACATCAATAGTGCTGAAAGAAAGCGTGCCTTTCTACTTCATTATGTAGGTGATCGAGTTTGTGACATCTTTGATACACTGAAAGACACTGGTGGTGCCAAAGATTATGATATTGCCAAAGCCAAATTAACTGAACATTTCAAACCAAGACAAAATACTGCTATGGAAATTTTGCATTTCAGGAGAGCCAAACAACTCTCTAATGAAACCGTTGATCAATACCACACACGTCTGCAGGGTTTAGCAGCCCATTGTGAGTTTGCTGATGTTGACAAAGAAATCAAACAGCAAATAATTGAAACATGTACATCTACACATCTCCGTCGAAGAGCTCTAGAACTTGTTGATGATAAAAGTTCTCTTACCAAGATACTGGATATGGCTCGTCGACTAGAAGATGCTGCACGTGATGCTCGTGTCATGGAGTGCAGTGCCAACAACGGTTCTGCCACTGTTACTAACAGTGATGAGGTATGTAAGGTTCAGGGAGGATACCGTGATCAAAGAAGATATCATGGCAAACCTAACAGTAAATTGAGCCGAGAACCACATCACAAACTGGAGTCAAGGAACAAGACTCAAGCAGTCACAACGCCCCACATCAAGGGTGTCAACAACAAATGTTACAATTGTGGAGGAGACTACCCACACCAAGGTAATGTTTGTCCTGCTCAAGGTAAGAAGTGCTATGAGTGTGGAAAACTCGATCATTTTGGTGCTATGTGTCGTTCCGCACTAAAGAAACCACAGTCAGTGAATAAAAGTACTGTACGAGGATCAGGTCATAGGTGTCGAGGTAGTAAACACAATATTGCACCTCATATCCAAAATGTTAATAATATACAAGACAACATGTCATTACAACCAGTCTCAGATGACAGTGAATGTGATTACATTTATAGAGTACAATCAATCACAGAATGGAATGATCTTCCAAACAACCCAGAGATCATAGTATACATTGCTGGTATTTGTCTCAAAGTTCTCATTGACACTGGATCAAACATTGACACCATTGCTGAGTGCCACTATGAAAAATTTAAAAAACAGTTCCCAAAGCTTGAAAACTACAATGGTAAAGCCACTGGCTTGCCAGTGATTGGAACTTTCACTGCAGAGATTAAGTCAAAGAGTGCAATGCTCATTACTACATTCCATGTTGTTAGGAATGCAAAGGAGTCTTTACTCAGTTACAAGACTTCAACCAAATTGGGGCTACTTCAGCTTTCTAATGCTGTAGCAGTGGAATCTGCAAACAATGTTGATGCTATTGTTGCTGAATTTTTTGATCGATTTGAACCTACAGAACCTACCTATACTGATAGCAAAGTTCAGCTGCACATTAACCCAGATGTAATTCAAGTTGCCGAGGAATATGTACACTCTGTAACCTGTGATGCAGTCCCTAAGGCTCTCACTCTTGATGAAATACGTACTGCAACCCTAGAGGACCCAACTCTGCAAGCAACATTGGATGCATTGACTAAGAGAAAGTTTCCACGCATCCCACCCTCAGGAGTTGACCAAGATGCATTCAAAGCACTTGAACGCATCCAGACAGAATTAAGTGTTACGCAACAACGCGACACCATGCTGCGAGGTACTCGTATCGTCATTCCAGCTGTTCTCCAGCAACGTGCTCTGAAGCCTGCACATCAAGGACACCAAGGTCTTGTTAGGACCAAACAGCTGCTACGAGAAAAAGTATTGTTTCCTGGCACTGAACGTCAAGCAAAGGACATACACGATGCCCATGTCCCATGCCAAGCTGCAGTGGATACCTCAAGACCAACACCTCTACAACCTTCACTACTACCTGCTGCACCATGGACGGAAGTATCGATGGACTTCTGCGGACCGCTACCAACTGAAGAGTACTTGATGGTAGTCATTGATGATCACTCACGTTATCCAGAAGTAGAAATCATCACTTCCACATCTGCAAAGGCTGTCATCCCGAAGCTCGACAAGATTTTTTCAAACTTTGGCATTCCTGGAGACAGGAATGCCAAGACAGACAATGGACCGCCATTCAATGGACAAGATTTCGTCAACTTTGCTGAGCATATTGGATTCAAACACCGCCGTGTGATGCCACTACATCCTCAAGCAAATGGAGAAGTCGAGAGATTCATGCAACCTCTCATGAAAGTGGTACGCTGAGCTCGTGCCAAAGGACGAACCTGGATACAAGCTATGTATGCTTTTCTCAGGAACTACCGTGCAACACCGCATGGAACACTGGGCAAGTCGCCTGGCGAACTTTTATTTGGACGTCCTATGAGAATCGCACTACCTGTCATGCCAGCCAAGGTAACGGATAAACGTCTCGCTCAGAAGGATGCACTAGCCAAGGGCAAAATGAAAATTGCTCATGATCAACGTGCAAAGGAATCAATTCATAAAGGTTGGAGATACTGTTCTCGTTAAAAAGAAAAAAGAGGGAAAGTTAGATATGCCGTATGATACAAAACCATATAAAGTGATTAGTGTAAAAGGAACTATGGTAACAGCGAGTAATAGAGATCATAGTATAACACGTAATATGGCTTATTTCAAAGTGATTCCAACTAGTGTAGAAAATGATGAAGTGAAAAGTCGTACAAAGGAAAAAGAAAAAATGAGTTATAACTCGATAAACAATTCATCAAGGGATATTCTCGTATTTAAGGACTCTCGTCCTAAACGTCATGTTAAACGCCCTACACGATTTGATGATTAATTGTGCTCCTATGTAATGCAAAGTATTTACTTATTATGCTAAACTAAATTTAATATTGTTTGAATAATGCAGATCTCTCATTCAATATTTTGTAACTTTGTATTACAGTTTCTTTCATTTTTGTTTAACATTGCATTTGTATTTTTAACATTGAAATCCTGTGTGGTAAAGATTAAGTTGTTTAAATTCTTTGTGTGTGTCGGATATCCGACACACACATAATAACACAGTATCCCTTTAAAGAATAGAGAATGGGTGACTCCGTGACGTCATCGACGACATGTATATTTACATTATCCAAATTATGTTTATACAACAGTCTAGTGTTTAAAAATAATAAAAAAGTGTTCACTAAGACTGAATATAATTACTAACACCAAAATATAGCTTGACTCCCTTGTTATTGTAAAATTAAATTTAGAATTGGAACCTAAACATTGGAACATGGGAGGGAGCGGCGTCACTTACACAACAAATCAACAACAAACGGGTGCTCCAGAGAGTTGTGATACTAGTCTAACACGATAGAGCTACTCTATCCCATGCGAACTACCACAGCAACACCTCCACTACAACTGGAGCACTTGAGTATCCGACTGCCTAGTATTCTATTTTATTTAGATGCATCATTTAATATGGAATAGGTAGCCGGTTATTTGCATGAAGAACGCCCAACAAAAGTACGTTTACACAATTTGTCACTCTCATATTCCATGTCTTACCTGTAATTATATGTTTAGAGAAACATTATTAATTCTTTGAACTCAGCAGGTAATTGTGATTTGGAGTAACAAGAAGCTGAGCAGACAGTGGGACCTTACATATAATTATTACCTAGCTGTATGCCAAGCCTTGTAGGCCTCCTCAGCCGCCATTACTTGGCACTCAGAGGCACATGGCCACACCCATCTTTGATGCTACAATTACACAGCCTTAGCAGGCCCCTTCTACAGGATCAGCTAAACCCTCTTTTCATTTACTGTAGAAGTAGTACTCATAATTATTAATTATTCATTGCCATAATAATAGTAGATTAGACCACCATATGTGGCATGATACAATTATATTTATAAGGTAAACAATTTGTGGTTTAAGAAGGAGCTATCTCAAAGTGGTTTAAGTTACAAATTGTCCCTCCAAATTATGTGAGATAATTTCAGGCAGTTGAATCAGTACATACAGTTCACTCAATTAATTACTCACTAACTAAGAAAATAAATAAGATAAAAATTTATCTTATTGAAGTCAATTTAAAAAAAGAGAATACCTGCCATGAGTTTCCCACAGTGTGCTTAATTGATGTTAAATGTCAGCAATATCTTTTGATATGTTAATAACTTACTTTGTGTCAATAACTTTGCTTTGTGCTACAAGCATGGTAGACATCCTGTATTCATTCTTTTTAAAGAAAAGGAGGGATGTCATGTTCATAGAAAACAGTACCATCCGTTTGTATGTGCTGCGGCTCAGATGCGAGCAAGAGATAAACAAGAAAGTGTACACGCCGCCACCAGCTTGGAAGCAGCTAGTCATGTAATCGTTTATAACTATTAAAGTCAGTAACCAAGCAATGGCTTTATATCAACCCTACAACCAAGACTTCCTCAGCAACACACAAACACCACAAGCACTACCAAGCCGCACGCGAAAGGAACGACGCGAGAGGAAGCTGCGGAGAAAGAGAGGGAGATGACCACGAAGGCCAAAAGAATGAAGCTGGGATAGAATATGATATCGCCAAGTGGTGTCGTAAGCCTTTTCCAGGTCGAAAAGGACGGCAATAACGGAGGTCTTCGCAGCAAAAGAAGTACAAATATAGACCTCCAAGTTCACCAGGACATCTGTCGTGCTGCGGCACTTGCGGAAACCAAATTGAGAAGGGGAGAGGAGGTGATGGTGTTCCAGGAACCACATCAGACGAACGTTAACCATACGTTCAAAGAGTTTGCAGACACAACTTGTGAGGGCAATAGGGGGAAAGTCCATAGGGGATGTTCCCAGAGACCCTGGTTTGCGAACAGAGAGGACAACGGCATCAAGCCAGTCCTCAGGGATTGACGACGACTCCCAGATCCGATTATACAGACTCAGTAAATACTAAGACGTGCACCAAGGGAGATGGCGAAGCATCTCATAATGAATACCATCGGAGCCCGCCGATGTAGAACCGCAGAGGGCCAGGGCAGAACGAAGTTCAGAGAGAGAGAAGGGATCGTTATAGGGAAGTCGAAGACGAGTGCAGAAATCTAATGGACGAGACTCGAGGACAGGTTTACGAAGAAGGAAAGATTGGGGAAAATGAAGACCAGAGCTAACAGAAGAAAAGTGGGAACCCAGTTCGGTAGCGACCTGCAACAGGTCCGCCACAAGAGTACCACAGAGGCGAAGGACCGGTGAAACATCGGGAACGAACTTATCCGCTATCTTGCGGATACGCTTCCAGATCTGTGGCAGAGGAGTTTCGGACGTAATGGTGGAGACATAAGATGCCCAACATTCACATTTAGCCGTACGGATGGCCCTACTGGCCACCGCACTCTCCTTCCGAAAGAAAAGAAAAGAATCGGCCATCTGCCGACGGTGGTGTCTCTTCCAGGCTGCACACTTCCAGCGGACAGCCCGAGCACAGTCTACATTCCATCAGGGAACGCACTTCCGTGGACCCCAAGAAAACGAGCGAGGAATAGAGCGGAGGGCAGCGTCAAAGACAGTGTCATGAAAAAGGAGGAGAGAGCGAGGGAGAGGCAGAAGGGAGAGGTCACAGAGAGCAGCGCTGAGGGTAAAGAGGTCCCAGTACGCTTTCACAAACTGCCACCTAGGGAAAGAGAGGGGGAGGGTGAAAAGTGAAAAAGGTAACAAAGATGGGGAAATGGTCACTGCCATGGAGGTCATCAAGAACCTGCCACATGAAATATAAGTAAAGAGAAGACGAGCAAAGAAAAAGATCAAAACAGGAAAGGGTGCGAGTCCGAGAGTCCAAATGCATGGGCTCACCAGAATTCAGAAGAGACAGGGAAGAAGAGAGGACAAACGGCTCAAGAAGGCGACCCCGGGTGTTCGTGAGAACATCACCCCAAAAGGAATGACGACAATTGAAATCACCCAGCAGGAGCACAGGCTCTGGCAAGGAGTCCAGTAGGTGTTTCAGATCAGGAAGAGAAAGCGGGACACTCCGGGGAAGATAAATGGAACAAACAGTGTACCATTTCCCCCACAAAGATACGAGCAGCAGAACAATGGAGAGGCGAAGGAAAAAGTAAGGGGACAAAGGGAACATCAGAGCTAATCAAGAGAGCAGAAGAGTTAGGAGCCCCAGCAACAGCTGTGGGGGGGAGAGAGAAAGGAATAGCCACGAAAGCGACCAGGACGAGCACCAACCATCGACTCGTGGAGACAGACACAAAGGGGCGAAAACCGCGTAATCAGAAGTTGGAGTTCGAGGAAATTGGCGTAATAACATCGAACGTTCCATTGAAGTATAGACATCGACGAGAAGAGAAAGGACAACAACAGAGAACAAGGAAGAAACAAAGGTGAAAGAGCAACACAGCATGTTAAAGAAGATCAGGGTCGGAATCAGGGTCAGCAAAGACAGGGTTAGAGGGCATGGATAAACTGAGCAAAGATGGAGGGAAGGAAGCGGGAGAACAGACCAATCTGGAGGAGGAGGAGACAACGGAGAGGAGCAGTCAAGGACAGCAGCAGGAAGAGGGGGAGTAGAAAGAGGGGAGCACACTTCAACAAGGACAGCAACCAAGAGGGAAGCGCTGGCCAAAGATACCTCCATAGCAGGAACAGGGGGCGCAACCACCGAAACGGGAGGGGGAAGGAGCAATAGAGTCTGTAGTAGGGGCCGTGGAAGAAAGCGAAGCCTTCTTACCCGCTGGGGAGGGGGAAGGAGAGGAGCCAGGTTTACGCTTCTGACTTAAAGAGACCGGTGTCCCAGCAACTACGTACCAGGCAACGGATGAACGACAGCGCACACGACGGCCGTTAGGAGAGCGATGGACATCAGCCCGCACCAACAGGCGGTGGGGAGAGTCAATAGACGGAGGAGAAGGATGGGAAGGAGGATCGGAGGGAGACGAGGAAGAAAACACAGGAGACATGGCAAACTGGGTAGAAAGAAGGGGAACCCCAGACAGAGGACCAAGAGGGGGACCCTTCGGAACAGAACTCAAAGGAACAGAGGAGGGGGCAGTGGGTGTATCAGGGTCCAAGGCCCAGAAACGGTTGTGAGTCTGAGAAAGGTGGGAAGGACGAGGAGAGGAAGAGCGCAACACGTGAGCATAAGAGACGTTAGCATAAGGCGGGAGCTGGCAAACCTAGCGCCTCGCCTCAGGAAAAGATAAACGCTCCCGGTGCTTCAAGGTGAGGACGGTTGCCTCAAGCTTGTAATGGATACACGCACGGTAGAAGGTAGGATGGGCCTCACCGCAGTTGAGGCAGCGAACCTGGGGAGAAGTGCACTCCGACTTAGAGTGACCATCGCCCCCACACAAAGGACAGAGAGAGACAGTCCCAGAGCAGCGGAGGGCACCATGCCCAAACCCCCAGCACTTGTTACAGAGCCTAGGAGAAGGAATGTACTCCTGGACAGAGCATCTGGCACCAGCAAGAATGACAGAGGGTGGAAGGTTCCTACCATCAAAGGTAATCTTCACAACCCAAAGGGGTTGACGGCGACGACCACGAGGGGGACGAGTAAACGTGTCCACCCGGAGGACAGAATGGCCCTGGGCATAGAGGATATGCCGAATATCATAGTGGCAGTCCCGCAGATTCCGAACACAAGTCGCAACAGGGGGCGGGAGGAGAATAGTGCCAACACTGGCATTCAACTGAGTGTTCTTTGAGACCCGAACAGGGGTCTCGCCAAGGCAGGATAAGGCAGCCAAGCGGGAAGCTGCATACTGAGAAGGAGCAGCAATGACACGTGTACTGAGACGAGTGGGGATGAAGGTAACAGAGGCATCCACGGAATCAACAAGATGTCGATGGAGGGAGAAATTGTCAGGAGGTGCAGAATCAAGAGGGAGGAGATCAAAGTATTTGGCCCACGAAGCGGGACCAAACAAGGCTTGATGGGCATCAGAACAGGAAGAAATCAAGCGAGTGCGGCCGTGTCGAGGACGGCGTTGAGAACCCCCAGAGAGAGGGGTTAAAAGGCACAGTAATTACAACTAAAGATGGAGCCAAGCCAGGGGATGAGGTAGTCACCACTGGGGGCTTGGGGCTCGACCCAACCACAGAGGAGGGAGGGGAGCCGAGGGGAGTAGTCAGATAGGCCAAAGGAGGAGCAAGGTCGGGGCCCAATGCAGTGGAGGCTACAGAGCCCGGTCTTCCAACATGGACCGACTCGGGGGCTTGGTCGCCCACCCCACGAGCCTGAGAAGGTAAAGGCGGAACAGAACACAACATAGGTACGAAACATAAACATTCATTCACGAATCTGCCCCCACACCCACCATGGAGCCACAATTAGAGGCAGGACACCCAACAAGAAGCTATCGCCGATCATGCCGGGCCCCCTAGGGGTGCGTCGTGAGTATACGCCCCACAAACGCCACCTTAAGAACCGTCAGTCCGTCGAGATCGGGTTCAGTGACGAAAGGGGGATTGACAATATAAGGTTACCCTCGTTCTCGACGTTGGGTACAACAGTTCTACAGGTGCAAGAGTATGCCTCCTCAAGCACCCGGGCGTCAAAATAGAAGTCCAAAGGAATAACCAAAACAAGCAAAAGGTCGGCAGGAAACGACAAGCAGATAGGAGAAGAGGGGGAAGAAAAACGAAACAGAAGGAAAAGGTGTTCAGCAAAATTTGAGAGGACAGCAGCAGGAGCACAAGGCTACAAAAGGACAGAGGACTGTCCCAAGGAGCATCACACTCCGGCAGCCGTCCACCAAGCCCACCTCACGGCATCAACGAGTTGAACGGGGAGGGGGGGGGAGCATTGGAAGACCTCGCCAGAGGAGAGGGCTAGTGGAGTACTGTGAGACCTCGCCAGAGGAGAGGGCTAGTGGAGTACTGGAAGACCTCGCCAGAGGAGAGGGCTAGTGGAGTACTGGAAGACCTCGCCAGAGGAGAGGGCTAGTAGAGTACTGGAAGACCTCGCCAGAGGAGAGGGCTAGTGGAGTACTGTGAGACCTCGCCAGAGGAGAGGGCTAGTGGAGTACTGGAAGACCTCGCCAGAGGAGAGGGCTAGTGGAGTACTGGAAGACCTCGCCAGAGGAGAGGGCTAGTGGAGTACTGTGAGACCTCGCCAGAGGAGAGGGCTAGTGGTGCGATGCAAGTCCTCACCGTTGGAGGACGGCTCAGTACCCACAGTTGATGAGAACATGTCAGTATGTGGAGTCAACGTGTCCACCAAATGTATGAAGTATTACTTGCGCATGGTTAATAATAAGTGGATGTTTTATGTTGCTCTCTGACTTCTCTGACCTTAAACACGTCATTGGGTTTCGAGCCGGGTTATGGGTCTCTGGCGCTGAGAAGGATCTGCCGGATTAGAAGAGCTCGGTGTTGGAGAAGTTCGTAACAGTACCAGAGTTAGATTATGCAGCTGCGCCTTGGAGTTCTTACTGGAGAAATCTCCTCCACCTGTCCACTTACGAAACCTCTACATCTATACTCGATCATGTCTGCATTTATTAAACAGTTTACGATGTAGATGACGCGGCGAGGTCGTCCTCGACCCAAGGTTAATGTTATTGGCGCTTTTCAGCTCATAAACTGTCTAATTAATACAAACTAAGCCGCCATGACATAGTTACGATGTAAAGGTTTCGCAAGTGGGTAGTTAAATTCTTTAGCGAGTCCTGAGCGTGGAATACGAGATAAGACTGACGAAGCTCCGTACACGAGAGACTTGAAACATACGACATCTGTGACCCTCCGGGGGAACTGAGCAGACGAAGACCAGCAGTCAACCCTCAACACGACGTCCTATCCGCCTTCTCACCTCATACGTCGCATTTGTTACGGACTCGAGAAACGGTAAAAACAAGACGAATTAGTGAAAACTAAACCACCACAATAGTGACGTTATCTACGCACTGGCCTCAATAGGCTAAGAGGTACGTCCGGGGTTTGTACGTTTCTGGCTTGGTACAACAGACGTGTATTTTACGGAGTGGCTCAGCCACACCAGGACATGACGGAGTGAGGTGAGGATACACTCCATACATATAAACACACCAGTCAAACACCTCCACACAAACAAACACACCAGCCAAAACCTTCACACAAACAACACACCAACCAAACACCTTCACACAAATAAACACACCAACCAAACACCTCCACACACACAACACATCAACCAAACACCTCCACACACACAACACATCAACCAAACACCTCCACACACACAACACATCAACCAAACACCTCCACACACAACACATCAACCAAACACCTCCACACACACAACACACCAACCAAACACCTCCACACATATAAACACACCAGTCAAACACCTCCACACAAACAAACACACCAGTCAAACACCTCCACACACAACACACCAACCAAACACCTCCACACATATAAACACACCAACAAACACCTCCACACAAACAAACACACCAGTCAAACACCTCCACACATATAAACACACCAACAAACACCTCCACACACAACACACCAACCAAACACCTCCACACATATAAACACACAACAAACACCTCCACACACAACACACCAACCAAACACCTCCACACATATAAACACACCAACAAACACCTCCACACACACAAAAACACCCTTCTACCCCTCCCCTCTTCCCGCCGAGTCCTCCCTCCCCCCCCCCCTTTCCTTCCTATCCTCCCTCCCCTTTCACCCCATACCTCCCTGCCCCTCCCCCTTCACTGGATCCCCGCCCCTCATCCTAGTATCCTCTGAGACCCTGTTATCCACCTCGCAGGTTCTCACACCCATGGAACAGCTTCCCCCACCAGCAGAACACTCACCAAGGAGGCGACTTGAGAAGGGACAGAAGAAAGTGAGCCTCAAAGCAATGTACACTAACATAGATGGAATTGCAAATAAAGCAAATGAGCTTGGAGAACGGGTACTAGAGGAAAACCCAAACATAATAGCCCTCACAGAAACAAAACTGACGGAAACGATAACAAATGCAGTGTTCCTACAGGACTATTATGTTATGAGGAAAGAGAGGGAAGGAAGAGGTGGTGGTGGTGTAGCTCTGCTGGTAAGAAAAGGCTGGGATATTGAGGAGATGGTTGTTCAGGGCTGTGAAGGTTTCAGTGACTACATAGCAGGTACCATAACAAATGGAGGGAAAAAAATTATAGTCGTAGTCATATATAATCCACCACCAAATGACAGAAGACCTAGACAGGAATATGATAGAAACAACATGGCCACCATTAACATAATAGAAAGAGCAGCTTCTGTTGCTAGCAGGAATGGATCTGGACTACTAATTATGGGAGACTTCAACCATGGGAAGATAGATTGGGAGAACAGAGACCCGCATGGAGGACCAGAAACATGGAGAGCTAAGCTGCTGGACGTGGCAACAAGAAACTTTCTAAGCCAGCACATCAAAGAACCAACAAGAATGAGAGGAGAAGATGAACCAGCAATGCTTGATTTGATATTTACCCTAAATGAGTGGGATATAAGGAAGTTAAGATGGAAGCACCCTTGGGAATGAGTGACCACAGTGTATTGAACTTTGAGTACCTGGTAGAGCTAGGAATTATCTCCCCAAAAAAAGAACTAGGAATCAAAAGGTGGCATACCAAAGGGGAATTATGTACAGATGAGAAGTTTCCTAAGTGAAATACCTTGGGACACAGACCTCAGAGATAAGTCTGTACAGGGTATGATGGACTATGTTACCCAAAAGTGTCAGGAGGCAGTAAACAGGTTCATCCCGGCCCAAAGGAAAAATCCGAGAAGCAACAGAAGAATCCATGGTATAATAGGGCATGTATGGAAGCGAAGAAACTGAAAAAAGGGGCGTGGAGGAACTTCCGGAATAACAGAACACCAGAAAGCAGAGAGAGATACCAGAGAACCAGGAATGAGTACGTCAGGGTGAGAAGAGAAGCAGAGAAAAGTTTTGAAAATGATATAGCAAACAAAGCCAAGACCGAACCAAAGCTACTCCACATCAGAAGGAAAACAACAGTGAAAGAACAGGTATTGAAACTTAGAACAGGCGAGGACAGGTATACAGAGAATGACAAAGAGGTGTGTGAAGAACTCAACAAGAGGTTCCAGGAGGTCTTCACAATAGAACAAGGTGAGGTCACTGTGCTAGGAGAAAGGGAGGTAAATCAGGCGGCCTTGGAAGAGTTCGAAATTACGAGAGAGGAGGTCAAGAGACACCTGCTGGATCTGGATGTTAGAAGGCTGTTGGTCCAGACGGGATCTCACCTTGGATACTGAAAGAGTGTGCAGAGGCACTTTGCTTGCCACTCTCCATAGTGTATAGTAAGCCACTGGAGACGGGAGACCTACAAGAAATATGGAAGACGGCGAATGTGGTCCCAATATACAAAAAAGGGCGACAGGGAAGAGGCACTGGACTACAGGCCAGTGTCCTTGTCTTGTATACCATGCAAGGTGATGGAGAAGATCGTGAGAAAAAACCTGGTAACACATCTGGAGAGAAGGGACTTCGTGACAACCCATCAACATGGGTTCAGGGAGGGTAAATCTTGCCATAGGCTTGATAGAATTCTACGATCAGGTGACAAAGATTAAGCAAGAAAGAGATGGCTGGGCGGACTGCATTTTCTTGGATTGTCGGAAAGCCTTTGACACAGTACCGCATAAGAGGCTGGTACATAAGCTGGAGAGACAGGCAGGTGTAGCTGGTAAGGTGCTCCAGTGGATAAGGGAGTACCTAAGCAATAGGAAGCAGAGAGTTACGGTGAGGGGTGAGACCTCCGATTGGCGTGAAGTCACCAGTGGAGTCCCACAGGGCTCTGTACTCGGTCCTATCTTGTTTCTGATATATGTAAATGATCTCCCGGAGGTATCGATTCATTTCTCTCAATGTTTGCGGACGATGCCAAAATTATGAGAAGGATTAAAACAGAAGAGGACTGTTTGAGGCTTCAAGAAGACCTAGACAAGCTGAAGGAATGGTCGAACAAATGGTTGTTAGAGTTTAACCCAACCAAATGTAATGTAATGAAGATAGGTGTAGGGAGCAGGAGGCCAGATACAAGGTATCATCTGGGAGAGGAAATTCTTCAGGAGTCAGAGAAAGAAAAGACTTGGGGTGATATCCGCCAGACTTGTCTCCTGCAGCACATATCAAGAGGATAGC
>WNGS01163964.1:11666-22913 GCA_020271785.1 Procambarus virginalis
AATTTCATATTCAGTTCCTCACACTCTTCCTTGTCGTTTGTAGTTATCCTTCTGCCCCTATCCTTAATTTCATAACCTGTTCCTTTACTGATGTTTTTCTCCTGGTGTGGCTGTGCAGCAATTTAGGTTGAATCTTTGCCTGCTTGCGATGTCATTTTCGTATTGCCCTTCTGCCTCTCTTCTCAACCTGACGTATTCATTCCTGGCACTCTGGTATCTTTCTCTGCTCTCCAGTGTCCTGTTAGTTCTAAAGTTTCCAAACCGTCCTCGCAAATTCGTATAGTCAATATTGACTTATTAGTTACCTGCATAGGTGACATACTAAACATAATAGTTTCCCTGGAAAAGCTTCATAGAAAAACACCGACCCTACCTAACTTACTTAGTATGTTAAAATAAGCATCTTATGCTTCGCAATTACAATTGTTACTTAACCTATTATAGGTATAGGTTAGGTAATAATTGTATTATGAAGCAATAAGATGCTTATCTTAACATACTAAGTAGGTTAGGTAAGGTCGGTGTTTTCTATGAAGATTTTCAACAGAAACTATTATGTTAAGTATGTCACCTATGCACTTATTTAATAAGTCAATATTGACTATACGAATTTGCGAGGGCGGGTTGATAGTTTCTCCACGCCCTTTTACATTGCTGATTAGCTAGCCTACATCTCTGATTATATCATGGGTTTCTCATTTGCATTTCGTTGTTTTCCTTTTGGACCGGGACAAACTTGTCTGCTGCCTCCTTACACTTCTGTGTGATGTAGTCCATCATGTCTTGGGCCGTCTTTCCCCAGAGCTCTGATTCCTATGTTATATCTGTTAGGAATTTCCTTATCTCCTTATAGTATCCCTTACGGAATGCCAGCCTTTTGTTTTCAGTTCCCTTCCTCGAGTACTTTAACCCTTCTTCGACCAGATACTCAAACGTCTGTACACTGTGGTCACTCATTCCTACTGGGGCCTCGAAACCGATGTCCTTTATGTCGGAGTCGTTCAGAGTAAAACCTAGGTCGAATCTCGCTGGTTCATCGTTTCCCCTCATTCTTGTGGGTTCCTTGACATGCTGGCTTAAAAATCTTTTTGTTGCCACCTCCAGTAGTTTAGCTCTCCATGTTTCCTCTCCTCCATGCGGTTCCAAGTTCTCCCAATCTATCCTTCCATGACTGAAGTCCCCCATGATGAGCAGATGTGTTCGAATTCTACAGGCAGCAGAGGCTGCCCTCTCAATTATATTGTTAACTGCAATGTTGTTTCTGTCATACTCTTGCCTGGGTCATCTGTTATTTGGTGGAGGGTTATATATCACTGATACCACTACTTGTGTGTGTTGTGGTGTTTGACTGTGTGTGTGGGTGGGTGTACTCACCTATTTGTGCCTGCAGGATCGAGCATTGACTCTTGGATCCCGCCTTTTGAGCGATGGATTGTTTACAGCAATGACTGCGTTCCTATTTCCCTATCATATCTAGATTAAAAGTTATGAATAGAGTTTGCTTCCACAACCTGATCCTTAAGTGCATTCCATTTTTCTACTAATCTCATGCTAAAAGAAAACTTCCTAACATCTCTGTGACTCATCTGAGTTTCCAGCTTCCACCCATGTCCCCTCGTTCTGTTACTGTTCCGTGTGAACATTTCGCCTATTTCCATTCTGTCAATTCTCCCGAGTATTTTATATGTTCCTATCATATCCCCCCTCCTCTCCCTTCTTTTTTCGAGTGTCGAAAGGCTTAGTTCCTTCAGGCGCTCTTCATATCCTATCCCTCGTAACGTTGGGACGAGTCTTGTTGCAAACTTCTGAACGTTTTCCAGTTTTCTTATGTGTTTCTTCAGGTGGGGACTCCATGATGATGCGTCATACTCTAAGACCGGTTTCACGTAAGCAGTGTAAACCTCCCTAAAAGCCTGCTCACTTAGGTTTCTGAATGATGTTTCAATTATTACCAGTGTAGAGTACGCTGCCGTCGATATCCTATTTAAATGTGCCTCAGAAGTTAGATTAGGTGTTACGTCCTTGTCCCAGGTCTCTTTCTTGAATCGTCACAGGTAGGCAGTGCCCCTTCAATGTGTACTGTCCTTTTGGTCTCCTATCACCTTATCCCATTTCCATAACTTTACATTTGCTCACTTTGAACTATAGTAGTCATTTCTTTGACCATCTCTGCAACATGTTCAAGTCCTCTTAGGGATCCTTCAATCCTCATCTGACACAACCCTTCTCATTATCTTTGCGTCATCCGCGATAATTGACATATAGGATTCTACTCCTGTAAACATGTCATTAACGTATATTAGAAATAGAATTGGTACCAGCACCGTTCATTGAGGTACTCCACTCAATACTGTTCGCCAGTCCGACTTCTCGCCCCTTACCGTTACTCTCTGGCTGTTTCCTGTTGGGTAGCTCTATACTCATGCTAGGGCCTTTCCGCTTACTCCCGCTTGCCTCTCAAGTTTGTATAGCAGTGTCATGTGCGGTACTGTATCAAAGGCTTTTTGGCATGTCCAGAATTATGCAGTCTGCCCAACCTTCTCTGTCCTGCCTTATCCTAGTTATTTTATCATAGAATTCCAAAAGGTTTGTTAGGCAAGATTTCCCTTTCCAGAACCCAAGTTGATGTTTGTTTACAAACCTAATGTTCTCTATGTGTGCAACAAAACTTAGCCTGTTAATTCTTTCCAGTATTTTACAAGGGATGCTTGTCAGTGATACAGGTCTATAATTAAATGCCTCCTCCCTTTCACATTTCTTGAAAATCGATACATTTTCCTTTTTCTAGCAATAGAGTAATTCTCCCGACATAAGTGACTCATTAGAGATCCTTGCCAGAGGCACACTGAGGGCCTGAGCTGCCTCTTTTAGTATCCACGGTGATATTCTGCGTATCACTCACACGGTGTGAGTAGTGTGTGTGTGTGTGTGTGTGTGTGTGTGTGTGTGTGTGTGTGTGTGTGTGTGTGTGTGTAAGTGTGGGTGTGTGTGGGTGTGTACTCACCTATTTTTACTCGCCTATTTGTGCTTGCAGGGGTTGAGCCCTGGCTCTTTGGTCCCGCCCCTCAACTGTTAATCAACTGGTGTACAAGTTCCTGAACCTACTGGGCTTTATCATATCTACACATCATATCTACCCCTTTTCTTACCCCCTCTCTTACCTGCCTTAATCTGCAGACAACACCACAAATCCTCTTAACCCCCATCCCATGCGCACACACGCACACACACGCTCTCTCTCTCTCTCTCTCTCTCTCTCTCTCTCTCTCTTGCTCTCTTTCACTTGTTCTCTCTCTCTTGCTCTCTCTTGCTCTCTCTCTTGACAAGGGGCAAAATGGCAGGAGGATGCAACAGGGAGATAGGCAACAGCCAGAGTTACCAAACGAAGGAAATGTTAACCCAAGTTCTGGAGGAATTCAGGAAGGAGCTGCATGAAATGAGGATTACAATTAACAACCTGCAAAGTGAGCTGACATCAACAAGGGAGGAGATCAAATCCCTCACAGAGAAAAATAAAGAGGCCGAGCATCAGATTATCATCCAAAGGGAAGGTGGGAATGTTACATTGGAAGGAAATGCCTCTGTACCTGAAACATTTGCAGACATACTGAAAAAAAGCTCAGAAGCAATGGCCACAGTGAGGGACGTAGCCATGCAAGCTGCTACCTCACAGGAAACAGCAAGGTGCACCACTCAGCTGCTGGAGAGAAAGAGATTAGTGGTAGTTGTAGGCATCAAAGAACATGAAGGATCCAACAGGCAAGAATGGAATAGCAAGGATAAGGAGGCAGTATGTGGGCTACTGAAGGGGTTGCAGATAGAAGGGGCTGAACAAAACATTGAGAAGGTTTTCAGGTTGGGATGGTACAACAAGGACAACCCTCCCTCCCTCCCACCCCATTCTGACCCTGTCACCTCCTTCCCCATTCCCGTCATGTCTGCCCCTCCCACCTTTCTCCCCCTGTCTCCCCTCCCCCTTCACCCCATACCCCTCTCTTCCTCCTCCCCCCCTCACCCAGTATCCTCCATGTCCCCCCTATCTCCTTAACCCACACCCTACCTGTCCCCACTTCCCTTAAACCCACCCCCCCCCACCCCAAAATCCTTTGAGACCCTGCAAACCACCTCACAGATCTTCTCACCCACGGAATAGCTTCCAGCACCAGCAGAATGCTCACCAAGAAAGGGACAAGAAAATGAACAGAAGAAAGTGAGCTTCAAGGCTATGTACACTCACATAGATGGGGTTACAAATAAAACAAGTGAATTTGCAGAATGGGCACTAGAAGAAAACCCAGACATAATAGCACTCACAGAAACAAAGCTAACGAAAACTATAACAAATGCAGTGTTTCCACAGGGCTACTATGTAGTGAAGAAAGAGAGAGAAGGGAGAGGAGGAGGTGGTGTAGCTTTGCTACTAAGAGAAGGTTGGAGTTTCGAAGATATGGTAATTCAGAACTGCGAAGGTTTCAGTGACTACTTATCAGGNTTTGACCGCTGACAAGGCCGCTGACGCCACCGCTGACACGGCCGCTGACGCCACTGCTGACACGGCCGCTGACGCCACCGTTGTCACGGCCGCTGACAAGGCCGCTGACGCCACCGTTGTCACGGCCGCTGACACAGCCGCTGCCGCCACCGTTGTCACGGCCGCTGACACAGCCGCTGACGCCACCGTTGTCACGGCCGCTGACACAGCCGCTGCCGCCACCGTTGTCACGGCCGCTGACACAGCCGATGACGCCACCGCTAACACGGCTGCTGACGCCACCGCTGACACGACCGCTGACGCCACCGCTAACACGGCTGCTGACGCCACCGCTGACACGTCAGCAAGCAGAACTGTGGAATAATACAACATTAAGCCGTCAGGAGCCGTCCCGACTGTGCCAAGGCCCACCATACCCTCACCTCCTGCTAGCCAATATATCTAATCCCATGCTATATAAAACAACGATGCACAATGCAAGTCACAACAACATGATCAAACAATGTAAAAAATAATTGTCACGAAATCGCACCAACGTCCTCCACCCCTGATAACGTGGCACAGAAACAGTAATGTACCCGCACACATCACTGTACACACCCTTTATTGTAATGACCCTTTATTCACAGTGGATCAAAGGTTATATTTGCAATAGAGCTTCAGACACGCTCTATTGACACGGTTCTGAGGCTCTACGACGCTGTTTGTCCCCTGTGAACAAGTCTTAATGGTCGAGGTGTAAATCTTGAAGCGTTTCCTAAACTGTTTTCAAATGTAATGATACACTGTGGTGGATGGAAAGATGTTTGGAGGTATCGTGTTATCCCCCCCCTCCAGGATGGGAGGGGAGGGGGAGAAGGGGTAGTGTAGCAACCTGTCCTCGCAAATTCGTATAGTCAATATTGACTTATTAAATACTTGCATTAGTGACATACTAAACATAATAGTTTACCTTGAAAAGCTTTATAGAAAAGCACCGACTTACCTACCTAACCTTGTTAGTGTGTTAAGATAAGCATCTTATAGCTTCGTAATACAATTACGAAGCTATTATAGGTATAGGTTAAGTAATAATTGTAATTACGAAGCAATAAGATGCTTATCTTAACATACTAACAAGGTTAGGTAAGGTCGGTGTTTTCTATGAAGCTTTTCAAGGTAAACTATTATGTTTAGTATATCACCTATGCACTTATTTAATAAGTCAATATTGACTATACGAATTTGCGAGGACGGGTTGAGTGTAGGAGGTAGTGCGGGAGTGGGAGGTAGGCAGGTGTGTGTGTGTGTGTGTGTGTGTGTGTGTGTGTGTGTGTGTGGTGTGTGTGGTGTGGTGTGTGTGTGTGTGTGTGTGTGTGTGTGTTGTGTGTGTGTGTGGTGGTTGTGTTGTGTGTGTGTTGTGTGTGGTGTGTGTGTGTTGTGTGTGTGGGTGGTGTGTGTGTGTGTGTGTGTGTGTGTGTGTGTGTGTGTGTGTGTGTGTGTTGTGTGTGTGTGTGTGTGTGTGTGTGTGTGTGTTTGGTGTGTGTTGTGTGTGTGTGTGTGTGTGTGTGTGTGTGTGTGTGTGGTGTGTTGTGTGTGTTGTGTGTGTGTGTTGTGTGTGGTGTGTGTGTGTGTGGTGTGTGTGTGTGTGTGTGTGTGTGTGTGTGTGTGTGTGTGTACACTTACATATTTGTGCTTGCGGGAGTTGAGCTCTGTTGGAAATAACCAACATTTAACCCTCATTTATTATTTAACAATAGCATTTACTAACATTACTAATTCGTAGAATTAACCAAATTAATGTTTGGTTAATTCTACGAATAATTCTACGTTTATTCTTCCTAGTCTCCATGGCGCCGTGAAGTTGCGTCAGGCTGGAACATGAAATATTCCACGTATTATTGGAAGTCTACCGAGTCCAGTTATTTGCTTTCCCTTTCTGAAGATTATCTTCTATGAAAGATTTGCTTATTTAGCGTATTACTGCTTACTGAACTCTCTCATGAAATCAGATTGATTACTCCTGTAGATATTATTGAGATGTAAAATAAATCTACATTAAACCCTTTTCGTTTATTTGGCACAGCCTTATTTAAACAAATTGCCTTTCGAGAAATAGTATTATGATATAGGATATTTATCAATAACATTAATATTTTTCATAACTCCTTACTTCCCTAATTAATTACGAGTAAGTAAATAACTTTACGCTCAGGATTCCTATGGAGTGTACTGCGCATGCGTACCCCGGCGAGGGAGAAGGAGAAGTAGAGAGACGCCATTAACAGCGTGTTCAAAAGCGTCAGCCACACTGCTGATAAGAAGTTGTGTTTAGGAGCGCATAATACCGGCCCATAACTCGACATTCTGCAGCAGCAGGTGTCCGGGTTCGAGAGTGACTCCAACAACTACTAGACACCTTTCCGGCGAGCCTAATGTAGCAAGATGCTTGCTAATGTTGTCATGTTTGTGCACGTTTATTCAACGGGTAGGTTATCTTGAGGTTATCTTGAGATGATTTCGGGGCTTTTTTTTTTAGTGTCCCCGCGGCCCGGTCCTCGACCAAGCCTCCACCCCCAGGAAGCAGCCCGTGACAGCTGACTAACACCTAGGTACCTATTTTACTGCTAGGTAACAGGGGCATAGGGTGAAAGAAACTCTGCCCATTGTTTCTCGCCGGCGCCTGGGATCGAACCCAGGACCACAGGATCACAAGTCCAGCGTGCTGGCCGACCGGCTCCCTCGCCGTTACAAGCTAGACAACAAAATAACTCAAGTTAGTCTCCATTTCGCTCACATACCTCTATTTGGAGCTACATTTTCCCACAAGCTCTGGCTCTTTGGTCCCGCCTCTCAACTGTCACTCAACTGGTTTATAGATTCCTGAGCCTACTGGGCTCTGTCATATCTACATTTGAAACTGTGTATGGAGTCAGCCACCACCACATCACTGCCTAATGCATTCCATCTGTAACTACTATGACACTGAGAAAGATCTTTCTAACGTCCCTGTGGCTCATTTGGGTACTCAGTTTCCACCAGTGTCCCCTTGTTCGCGTCCCACCCGTGTTAAACAGCTTATCCTTATCAATCATGTCAATTTCTCTGAGAATTTTGTAGGTGGTGATCATGTCTCCTCTTACTCTTCTGTCTCCTAGTGTCGTAAGGTGCATTTCATGCAGCCTTTCCTCGTAACTCGTGCCTCTTAGTTCTGGGACTAGACTTATGGCATACCTCTGAATTTTTTCCAGCTTCGTCTTGTGCTTGACAAGGTACAGGCTCCATGCTGGGGCCTCATACTCCAGGATTGGTCTTACATATGCGGTATACAAAGTTCTGAATGATTCCTTACACAGGTTCCTAAAGACCGTTCTGATGTAAGCCAGCCTCGCATATGCCGCTGATGTAATTCTCTTTATGTGGGTTTCAGGAGACGGGTTTGGTGTGATGTCAACTCCTAGATCTTTCTCTCTGTCCGTTTCATGAAGTACTTCATCTCCTATTCGGTATCCTGTGTCTGGCCTCCTGTTTTCACCGCCTAGTTTCATTGCCTTGCATTTACTTGCGTTGAACTTTAATAGCCATTTGTCGGCCCATTCATTCAGTCTGTCTACGTCATCTTGTAACCTCCTACTATCTTCCTCTGTTTAATCCTCCTCATAATTTTTACATAATTTTGCATAATTTTTGCAGTGAGAGGAACGGTTCATACCCTCTGGGAGATCATTCACATATATCAGAAACAGTATAGGTCCAAGGACTGAACCCTGCGGGACTCCACTGGTGACGTCTCGCCAATCTGAGACCTCACCCCTCACAGTGACTCGCTTTCTTCTGTTCCTTAGGTATTCCGTTATCCAATGGAGTACCTTCCCTTTCACTCCTGCCTGCATCTCCAGCTTTTTCGCTAGCCTCTTCTGTGGTACTGTGTCAAAGGCTTTCTGGCAATCAAAAAATATACAGTCTGCCGACCCCTCTCTTTCTGCCTGATTTTTTTTGCATTTTCGTAGATCAAGTTCAAGTATGTTTATTGAGACAAGAAAGAACAATATCTAAAAGGGATAGAGTAGCTTAGGCTATTTCTACCCCCCCCCCCCCTTTTCGTATAATTCCATTAATTCTGTGAGGTAGGACTTTCCATCCCTGAACCCATATTGATGGTTTGTTACAAAATTCATTCGCTCCAGATGTTCCACTAGCTTTCTTCGCACAATCTTCTCCATTAGCTTGTATGGTATGCAAGTTAGGGACACTGGCCTGTAGTGAAGTGCCTCCTGTCTATCCCTTTTCTTGTATATCGGGACAACATTAGTCGTCTTCCAAATTTTTGGCAGTTCCCCTGTTACTAGTGATTTGTTATACACCATGAAGAGTTGCAGGCAGAGTGCTTTTGCTCCTTCCTTCAGTATCCAAGGGGACATTCCATATGGGCCTATAGCCTTTGACACATCCAAATCAAGCAACAGTTTCCTTACTTCCCCGCTGGTAATATCAAACTCTTCTAGTTTGTCCTGATTAACTATTCCTTCTCTTATCTCTGGAACTTCTCCTTTCTCTAACGTGAAGATCTCCTGGAATTTCTTATCCAGTTCCTTGCATACTTCCTTGTCATTTGTAGCGAATCTGTCTGCCTCTATTCTCAATTTCATTACCTGTTCATTTATTGTTGTTTTCTCCTGGTGTGTCTGTGCAGCAATTTAGGCTGAGTCTTTGCCATGCTTGCGATGTCATTTTTATATTGTCTTTCTGCCTCTCTTCTCAACCTGACGTATTCATTCCTGGCACTCTAGTATCTTTCTCTGCTCTCAAGTGTCCTGTTATATCTATAGTTTCTCCACGCCCTTTTACTTTTCTGCTTGGCTAGCCTGCATCCCTGCATCACCATGGGTTTCTTATCTTCACTTCATTGTTTTCCTTTTGAACCTGGACAAACTTGTCTGTGGCTTCCTTACACTTCTGCGTGATGTAGTCCATCATATCTTGGGCCGTCTTTCCCCTGAACTCTGTTTCCCATGTTATATCTGCTAGGAATTTTCATATCTTCTCATAGTTTCCCTTTCGGAATGCCAGCCTTTTGTTTTCAGTACCCCTCCTGGAGTTCAGTACCCCTCCTGGAGTTCATTAACCCTTCTTCAACCATATACTTAAACGTCAGTACACTGTGGTCGCTCATTCCTACTGGGGCCTCGAAATCGATTTCCCTTATGTCGGAGTCGTTCAGAATGAAGACTAGGTCGAGTCTCGCTGGTTCATCGTTTCCTCTTATCCTTGTGGGTTCCCTGACATACTAGCTAAAAACGTTTCTTGTCGCCACCTCGAATAGTTTAGCCCTCCATGTATCTTCACCTCCATGCAGTTCCTTGTTCTGCCATTCTATCCTTCCGTGATTGAAGTCCCCCATGATGAGCAGATGTGATCTATATGTACAGGCAGCAGAGGCTGCCCTCTCAATTATATTGTTAACTGCCATGTTGTTGTTGTCATACTCTTGTCTGGGTCTTCTGTCATTTGGTGGAGGGTTGTATATCACTGCTACTACTATTCTTGATCCTCCCATTGTTATGGTGCCTGTTATGGAGCCTCTGAATCCCTCGAATCCCGGGATAACCATCTCGCTGAGTCTCCAGTCCTTTCTCATTAGTGGGGCCACTCCACCTCCTCTCCTTCCTTCGCTCTTTTTACCTATTACAGTGTAGTCCTGGGGAAACACCGCATTTGTTATGATTCCTGAGAGTTTTGTTTCTGGGAGTCCGATTACATCTGGGTTCATTTCTTGCGATCTTTCCCTTAGTTCACTGGTTATTTTTGTAGTCCCGTCTATGTTCGAGTACATCACTCTGACGCCACCGCTGACACGGCCGCTGACGCCACTGTTGACACGGCAGCTGACGCCACCGCTGACACGGCTGCTGACGCCACTGCTGACACAGCTGCTGATGTTACCCCTGACACGGCCGCTGACGCCACCGTTGACTCGGCCGCTGACGCCACCGTTGACACGGCCGCTGACGCCACCGTTGACACGGCCGCTGACGCCACCGTTGACACGGCCGCTGACGCCACCGTTGACACGGCCGCTGACGCCACCGTTGACACGGCCGCTGACGCCGCCGTTGATACGGCAGCTGTCACCACCGTTGACGCCACCGTTGACACGGCCGTTGACTCCACCGTTGACACGGCCACTGACGCAACCGTTGACACGGCTACTGACGCCACCGTTGACACGGCCGTTGACGTCACCGTTGACACGGCCGTTGACGCCACCGTTGACACGGCCGTTGACGTCACCGTTGACGCAGCCGCTGACGCCACCGCTGACACGTCAGCAAGCAGAACTGTGGAATAATACAACATTAAGCCATCAGAAGCTGTCCCCGTTTTACCCACACTTCTAGCAGCCCAATATGTCTAATCCCATGCAATATAAAACAGCGATTCACAATGCAAGTCACAACAACATGATCAAACAACGTAAAACAAATAATTACGTGACGAAATCGCACCAACGTCCTCCACCCCTGATAACGTGGCACAGAAACAGTAATGTACCCGCACACATCCCTGGACCCACCCTTTATTGTAATGACCCTTTTAACCGAAGCGGATCAAAGATTATATTTGCATTAGAGCTTCAGACACGCTCTATTGACACGGTTCTGAGGCTCTATGACGCTGTTTGTCCCCTGTGAACAAGTCTTAATAGTCGAGGCGCAAATCTTGAAGCGTTTCCTAAACTGTTGAAATAAAAATGTAATGATACATTGTGGTGGATG
>WNGS01163964.1:29969-45504 GCA_020271785.1 Procambarus virginalis
CCTGGTGAACTTGGAGGTCTATATTCGTACTGCTTTGCTGCGAGGACCTCCGTTGTTGCCGTCTTTTTTGACCTGGAAAAGGCTTACGACACCACTTGGTGATATCATATTCTATCCCTGCTTCATTCTTTTGGCCTTCGTGGTCATCTCCCTCTCTTTCTCCGCAGCTTCCTCTCTCGTCGTTCCTTTCGGATGCGCCTTGGTACTGCTCTCTCTGCCTCTTTTCAGCAATATGAAGGTGTGCCCCAGGGAAGTGTTCTGAGCACTACTCTCTTTCTAGTTGCCCTCAATGGTCTTCTTTCCTCTCTTCCTTCAGGTGTCTTCTCCGCTCTCTATGTCGATGATCTTACCCTTTGCTGTCAGGGTGATGATTCGCCTCTCCTTCAGCAGCGGCTTCAACTTGCGATTGATGCCGTGTCATCTTGGGCCACCGATCATGACTTCAAGTTCTCTACTTCTAAGACTTGTGCCATGTCTTTTACTCGGAAACGGGTCGTTCTTCGTCCCTCTTTGTCACTTTATGGTCATCCCCTTGAGTTCAAAGATTCCACAAAGCTTTTGGGGTTATTCCTTGACACTCGTTTGTCTTGGTCTCCCCATATCTCTTTCCTCCGTGTTGAGTGCTCTAAGGCCCTTGCCCTCCTTCGAGTATTGTCCCATATTTCTTGGGGAGCGGATAGGCGCACTCTCCTTGCTTTGCATTCCTCTCTCGTCCTGTCTAAGCTCGATTATGGTTGCCCTGCTTACTCTTCTGCTTCTCCTTCTGCTCTTCGCCGTCTTGATGCTTTGCACCATACCGGGCTGCGCCTCAATTCTGGTGCCTTTCGTTCGACTCCCGTCCTTAGCTTGTATGTTGACACTGGCTTCCTGGCCAGTGTTCCTGTTGACACGGTCTTCTCCAGGACCGCTGTGATCGCTACTGTCTTCACTATCTTGCGCGGTCCTTACAACATCCTTCCTCTCGCATCTGTCGTGCTTTAACTTTTACCCCTCCTGCGGTTCCTGTTCCTCTTCACCACCTCCCTCTTTCTGTCCGGTTATTTCGCTTACAGGATTCTCTTTCCGTTCGAGTTTCTAATGTTTCTCTTCGTGTTGTTCTTTCTTTGCCCTCGTGGAGAGTCCCCCTCTGCAGTTTTGTACATCCTTGACCCGCATCACTAAAGCTTTTACCCCTCCTACGGTTCTAAAACGCCTTTTCATTTGAGCACTTTTCTTCCCACTCCCGCTCCGTTTCTGTCTTCACCGATGGGTCTAAGTCTGCGGACGGTGTTCGCGACTCTGTTGTTTTTCCTGATCGCACTTATATGTGTCGCTTACCTCGGGAGACTAGCATCTTTACAGCGGAGCTTTATGCTATTCTCTATGCTCTTCGTCTCCTTCTTTCTCGTTGTCAGTCTTCCTTTGTGGTTGTTGTTGACTCTCGTAGTGCCCTCATGGCTCTCGGGTCCTTTAATCCAGTTCATCCAGTAGCTGTCGAGATCCAGCATTTGCTGTTTCTTGTTCACAGTAAGTTTAAGTCAGTTGAGTTTTGTTGGGTTCCCAGCCATATTGGTGTGTCTTTAAATGAGCGTGCGGATGCTGCCGCCAAGGAAGCTGTCCACTCTTGTCCCATGTCTCGTAAATGCATTCCATATTCCGACTTTTACCCGGCTATCCATTCCTCCATCCTTACCCGTTGGCAGGCTTCATGGTCGTCTGTTACTGGTAACAAACTCCGTACTCTTAAATGTTGTGTTTCCTCGTGGCCATCCTTTCCCACCGCTGGTTACCACCGTAACCAGCGGTGGGAAACTGCTCTGGCGAGGTTGCATATTGGCCATATTCGCCTAATCCATGGTCACTTGATGGAGCACAGCCCTGCTCCTTATTGTCCTAATTGCATTGTCCCTCTTACGGTCGTGCATGTCCTTCTTGAATGTCCTGACTTCCGGGACGAGAGTATGTCTTGCTTTCCGACCGCCCCTCGCGGTCACTTGTCCCTCATTAGAATTCTTGGTGACTCGGATACTTTTGATATCGTTCGCCTTAAGCGTTTTATTCTCGTATTGGCATCCTTGGTGATATTTAGCGCCCTCTGATTATTCCGCACATTTGATGGTGCTACATAACCTTCCTGGTTTGGTGCCTTCTTTTGATAATTACTTACTTACTCATTCCTCTCAATGTTTGCTGACGACGCCAAAATTATGAGAAGGATTAAGACAGAGGAGGACAGCTAGAGGCTTCAAGAAGACCTGGACAAACTGCAGGAATGGTCGAACAAATGGCTGTTAAAATTTAACCCAAGCAAATGTAATGTAATGAAGATAGGGGTAGGAAGCAGGAGACCAGATACAAGGTATCATTTGGGAGATGAAATACTTCAAGAGTCAGAGAGAGAAAGACCTGGGGGTTGATATCACGCCAGACCTGTCCCCTGAAGCTCATATCAAGAGGATAACATCAGCAGCATATGCCAGGTTGGCTAACATAAGAACGGCCTTTAGAAACTTGTGTAAGGAATCTTTCAGAACATTATATACCACATATGTCAGACCAATCCTGGAGTATGCGGCTCCAGCATGGAGTCCATATCTAGTCAAGCATAAGACTAAACTGAAAAGGTTCAAAGGTTTGCCACCAGACTAGTACCCGAGCTGAGAGGTATGAGCTACGAGGAGACTACAGGAATTAAACCTCACTTCGTTGGAAGACAGAAGAGTTAGGGGGGGACATGATCACCACATTCAAGATTCTCAAGGGAATCGACAGGGTTGATAAAGACAGGCTATTTAACACAAGGGGCACACGCACTAGGGGACACAGGTGGAAACTGAGTGCCCAAATGAGCCACAGAGATATTAGAAAGAACTTTTTTAGTGTCAGAGTGGTTGACAAATGGAATGCATTAGGAAGCGATGTGGTGGAGGCTGACTCCATACACAGTTTCAAGTGTAGATATGATAGAGCCCAATAGGCTCAGGAACTGTACACCTGTTGATTGACGGTTGAGAGGCGGGACCAAAGAGCCAGAGCTCAACCCCCGCAAGCACAACTAGGTGAGTACAACTAGGTGAGTACACACACACACACACACACACACACACACACACACACACACACACACACACACACACACACACACACACACACACACAGGAAATATATTTATACACAGGAAAATATTTATACACAGGAAATAATTTATATACACACACACACACATTTCTAACACTATTCCACACTTCCACACTATTTCCTAAATGAAATAGCTTGGCAAACAGAGCTCAGAGGAAAGACGGTTCAAGGCATGATGGACTACATCACACAGAACTGTAAGGAAGCAGCAGACTGCTGCTGTCTGCAGCAGCCGACATCACACAGAAGTTTTTGCAGGAGGCAAAAACAAACAAGTTTTTCCCTCCAAAAGGAAAAAAAATGAAATGCAGACGAGAAACCCATGATTTAATCAGAGTTGTATGCTAGCAAAGCAACTTAGTAAAAGGGCATGGAGAAACTATAGAAACAACAGAACACTAGAGAGCAGAGAAAGATACCAGAGCGCCAGGAATGAATACGTCAGGGTGAGAAGAGAGGTAGAGAGGCAATATGAAAATGACATAGTGAGCAAGGCAAAGACTCAACCCAAACTGCTGCATAGCCACATCAGGAGGAAAACAACAGTGAAGGAACAGGTAATGAAACTGAGGATAGGGGCAGAAAGATTCACTACAAAGGACAAGGAAGTGTGCGAGGAACTCAATAAGAAATTCCAGGAGGTCTTCACCTCAGAGCAAGGAAAAGTCACAGAGATATGACAGGGAACATCAAACCAGACACCAAACAAACAAACATCAAACCTAGATGAGTTTGTGATTACCAGTGGGGAGGTGAGGAAGCATCTGCTAGATCTGGACGTGACAAAGGCTATTGGCCCGGATGGAATCTCACCACGGATTCTAAAGGAAGGAACAGAAGCACAGTGCCTGACACTCTCCATAGTGTATAACAGTCACTGGTAACAGGTGAACTGCTAAAAATTTGGAAAACGGCCAATGTAGTCCCAATATACAAGAAGGGCGATAGGCCAATCCGTCCTCCTAAAAATAACGTCACTTTTAAATATATCATTTTATTTTATTATTTTAAGAATTTTGTTATATTATAAATAAAATATTATAAAATTATAAATATGTTGTATATAAATATTTATAAATTATATAAATATTTTAAAATAAATATTTTTATATAAATATTTATAAATTATAAATACGTTATAAATAAAATTTTATTTTAAAAATAACATCGTATGCGCACTATGGCCAAGAGTTGAGGTAATTTCAAATTAAATCGACTCACAAAAGTGACATACTATCACGTTTTCTGTTTGAGTCGTCCGGCTTACTCGGTAAAGTTAATAGTAGAAACTTTCAATTAACGTTTTTCATAACGTTTAGAAACTTGATGAGAATTTGCTGCCCACCTAACGTACCAGAGGACCCTTACTGTTGTTGAAAAAAAAATCTCAAATTTATTTTAAAAAAATTATTTTCAAATTACGTCCACTTTCGGCCATACTGGTAAAGGCCAAAGCGACGTTATTTTTCAGATGACAGGTTTGATAGGCAGGGCAGGACGCACTGAACTACAAGCCAGTGTCCCCTAACTTGCATTCCACGCAAAATGACGGAGAAGATTATTTGAAAAAAGCTAGTGGAACCTCTGGAGCAGAAAAACTTTGTAACACAACATCAGCATGGGTTCAGAGATGGCAAATCATACCTAACAGGTTTGTTTAATTGAGTTCTATGACCAGGCAACAAAAATCAAGCAAGAGAAAGAGGGCTGGGCAAACTGCATATTTCTGGAATGCCAGAAATCTTTTGACACATTACCATATAAGAGATTAGTTCACAAACTGGAGATGAAGGCAGAAGTGAAAGAGAAGGTACTCTACTAGATATGGGAGTACCCAAGCAACTGGGCACTGCGAGTCACCGTGAGGGGCGAGGTCTCGGAGAGGCAGGGAGTCACCAGTGGTGTCCCACAGGGATCAATCTTTGGACCTATACTGTTTCTGATTTACGTAAATGATCTCCGAGAAGGAATTGACTCGTTCCTCTCGATGTTTACTGATGACGCAAAAATTATGAGGAGGATCAAGACAGAGGAGGATAGTATGAGGCTATAAGATGACCCAGATAAACTAAGCGAATGATCCTACAAATTTCTACTAAAGTTCAACCCGAGTAAATGTAAGGTAATGAAAATAGGCGGTGGAAACAGGAGGACAGACACGCGATACAGAATGGGAGATGAGTTACTTCAGGAAACGGACAGAGAGAAAGATCTAGGAATTGATATCACACCAAACAAGTCTCCTGAAACCCACATAAAAAAATTACATCTGCGGCATACATGAGGCTGGCTAACATCAGAACAGTCATCAGGAACCTGTGTAAGGAATCATTCAAAACCTTGAATACCACAAATGTAAGGCCAATTCTGGAGTATGCAGCCGCAGTATGAAGCCTGTATCAAGTCAAGCACAAGTCTAAGTCGGAAAAAGTCCAAAGATATGCCACTAGGCTTGTCCCAGAAATAAGAGGCATGAGTTATGAGGACAGACTAAGTGAACTGCCCCTAACGTCGCTGGAAGTCAGAAGAGCTGGGGAAGACATGATTACCATACAATATTCTCATGGGAATTTACAGGGTGGAGAAGGATGGATTATTTAAACACAGGTGGAAGCTAAGTACCGAAATGAGCTACAGAGACATTAGAAATAACGTTTTCAGTGTCAGAGAAGTTAGTAAATGGAATACACTAGGAAGTGATGTAGTGGAGGCTGACTCCATACACTGTTTCAAATGTAGATATAACAGAGCCCAATAGGCTCAGGAATCTGTACATCAGTTGATTGACGGTTGAGAGACGGGACCAAAGAGCCAAAGCTCAACCCCCGCAACCCCAACTAGGTGAGTACACACATAGACACACACACACACACACACACACACACACACACACACACACACACACACACAGGGGGCCAGGTAGCCTGGTGGATTGCGCGCAGGATTCGTAATTCTGTGGCGCGGGTTCGATTCCCGCACCCGGCAGAAACAAATGGGCAAAGTTTCTTTCACCCTGAATGCCCCTGTTACCTAGCAGTAAAAATGAGAGTACCTGGGAGTTAGTCAGCTGTCACGGGCTGCTTCCTGGGGTGTGTGTGTGTGTGGTGTGTGAAAAAAAAAAAAAAAAAGTAGTTAGTGTAGTTAGTAAACAGTTGATTGACAGTTGAGAGGCGGGCCGAAAGAGCAAAGCTCAACCCCCGTAAAATACAACTAAGTGAATACAACTAAGTGAATACCACACCACACCACACACACAACCACACACACACACACACACACACATACATGAAAGTTGAGAGGCGGGACCAAAGAGCCAAAGCTCACCCCCGCAAGCACAGATAGGTGAGTAAATAGGTGAGTACACACACACCACACACACACACACACCACACACACACACACAACCACACACACACACACACACACCACAACACACACACACACACACCGAAAGGGAATTATGAACAGATGAGAAGTTTCCTAAGGGAAATACCTTGGGACACAGACCTCAGAAATAATTCTGTATGGTAAGGTATGATGGACTATGTTACCCAAAAGTGTCAGGAGGCAGTAAACAGGTTCATCCCGGCCCAAAGGGAAAAATCCGAGAAGCAACAGAAGAATCCATGGTATAATGGGGCATGTATAGAAGCGAAGAAACTGAACAAAAAGGCGTGGAGGAACTTCCGGAATAACAGAACACCAGAAAGCAGAGAGAGATACCATAGAACCAGGAATGAGTACGTCAGAGTGAGAAGAGAAGCAGAGAAAAGTTTTGAAAACGATATAGCAAACAAAGCCAAGACCGAACCAAAGCGACTACACAGTCACATCAGAAGGAAAACAACAGTGAAAGAACAGGTATTGAAACTTAGAACAGACGAGGACAAGTATACGGAGAATGACGAAGAGGTGTGTGAAGAAGTCAACAAGAGGTTCCAGGAGGTCTTCACAATAGAACAAGGTGAGGTCACTGTGCTAGGAGAAAGGGAGGTAAACCAGGCGGCCTTGGAAGAGTTCGAAATTACGAGAGAGGAGGTCAAGAGACACATGCTGGATCTGGATGTTGGTCCAGAGGAGATCTCACCATGGGTACTGAAAGAGTGTGCAGAGGCACTTTGCTTGCCACTCTCCATAGTGTATAGTAAGTCACTGGAGATGGGAGACCTACCAGAAATAATTAAGACGGCGAATGTGATCCCAATATACAAAAAGGGCGGCAGGCAAGAGGCACTGAACTACAGGCCAGTGTCCTTGACTTGTATACCATGCAAGGTGATGGAGAAGACCGTGAGAAAAAAACTGGTAACACATCTGGAGCGAAGGAACTTAGTGACGAATCGCCAACATGGGTTCAGGGAGGGTAAATCTTGCCTGACTGGCTTAATAGAATTCTACAACCAGGTGACAAAGATTAAGCTAGGAAGAGAGGGCTGGGCGGATTGTATTTTCTTGGATTTTTGGAAAGCCTTTGACAAAGTACCGCATAAGAGGCTGGTACATAAGCTGGAGAGACAGGCAGGTGTAGCTGGTAAGGTGCTCCAGTGGATAAGGGAGTACATAAGCAATAGGAAGCAGAGAGTTACGGTGAGGGGAGACCTCCAGTTGGCGTGAAGTCACCAGTGGAGTCCCACAGGGCTCTGTACTCGGTCCTATCTTGTTTCTGATATATGTAAATGATCTCCCGGAGGGGTATAGATTCATTTCTCTCAATGTTTGTGGACGATGCCAAAATTATGAGAAGGATTAAGACAGAAGAGGAATGTTTGAGGCTTCAAGAAGACCTAGACAAGCTGAAGGAATAGTCTAACAAATGGTTGTTAGAGTTTAACCCAAACAAATGTAATGTAATGAAGATAGGTGTAGGGAGCAGGAGGCCAGATATAAAGGTATCATCTGGGAGAGGAAATTCTTCAAGAGTCAGAGAAAGAAAAAAACTTGGGGGTTGATATCACGCCAGACCTGTCTCCTGCAGCCCATATCAAGAGAATGACATTAGCGGCATATGCCAGGATGGCCAACATACGAACGGCATTCAGTAACTTGTTTAAAGAATCATTCAAAACTTTGTATACCACATATGTCAGGCCAATCCAGGAGTATGCAGCCCCAGCATGGAGTCCATATCTAGTCACGGATAAGACTAAACTGGAAAAGGTTCAAAGATTTGTCACTAGACTAGTACCCGAGCTGAGAGGTATGAGCTATGAGGAGAGACTACGGGAACTAAACCTCACTTGCTGGAAGACAGAAGAGTTAGGGGGGACATGATCACCACATTTAAGATTCTGAAGGGAATTGATAGGGTAGATAAAGACAGGCTATTTAACACAAGGGGCACACGCACAAGGGGACACAGGTGGAAACTGAGTGCCCAAATGAGTCACAGAGATATTAGAAAGAACTTTTTTAGTGTCAGAGTGGTTGACAAATGGAATGCATTAGGAAGTGATGTGGTGGAGGCTGACTCTATACACAGTTTCAAGTGTTGATATGACAGAGCCCAATTGGCTCAGGAACCTATACACCCGTAGATTGACAGTTGAGAGGGGGGACCAAAGAGCCAGAGCTCAACCCCCACAGGCACAAATAGGAGAGTACACATACTTCAATTACGGAAGGATAGACTGGGAGAACAAGGAACCACATGGAGGAGAGGATACATGGAGGGCCAAACTAATGGAGGTGGCGATAAGAAACTTACTAAGCCAACATGTCAGGGAGCCCAATAGGATGAGATGAAACGATGAACCAGCGAGACTCGACCTAGTCTTCACTCTGAACGACTCTGGCATAAGGGAAATCAATTTTGAGGCCCCAGTATGAATGACCGACCACAGTACACAGGTGTTTGAGTATCTGGTTGACGAAGGGTTATTTAACTCGAGGAGGGGTACTGAAAACAAAAGGCTGACATTCCGAAAGGGAAACTATGAGGCGATAAGAAGATTCCTAACAGATATAACATGGGAAACAGAGCTTAGGAGAAAGACGGCCCAAGACATGATGGACTACGTCACGCAGAAATGCAAGGAGGCAGCAATCAAGTTTGTCCCAGTCCAAAAGGAAGACAACGAAATGAAGATGAGACACCCATGGTTTAATCAGAGATGGAGGTTAGCTAAGCAGCAAAGTAATAGGGCATGGAGAAACTATAGGAATAATAGGACAAGTGAGAGCAGAAAGCAGAGAAAAATACCAGAGTGTCAGGAATGAATATGTCAGGATGAGAAGACAGGCAGAAAGACAATACGAAAATGACATAGCGAGCAAGGCAAAAACTCAACCTAAATTGCTGCACTGTCACATCAGGAGAAAAACAACAGTAAAGGAACAGGTTATGAAATTAAGGATAAGGACAGAAGAATTCATTACTAACGACAAGGAAGTGTGTGAGCAACTGAATAAGAAATTCCAGGAGGTCTTCACCTTAGAGCAAGGAGAAATTCCAGAGATAAGTGAGGGAATAGTTAACCAGGAACCACTGTAAGAGTTTGAGATTACCAGTGAGGAAGTAAGGAAGTTGTTACTAGAGTTGGATGTGACAAAGGCTATAGGCCAAGATGGAATCTTCCCTTGGATACTAAAGGAAGGAGCAGAAGCACTGTGCTTACCACTCTCCATAGTGTATAACAAATCACTGGCAATAGGGGTACTGCCAGAAACTTGGAAAGTAGCTAATGTAGTCCCGATATATAAGAAAGGGGATCGATAGGAGGCACTGAACTACAAGCCAGTGTCCCTAACCTGCATACCATGCAAGCTGATGGAGAAGATTGTGCGAAGAAAGCTAGTGGAACATCTGGAGAGAAGGAACTTTGTAACACAGCATCAACATGGATTCAGGGATGGCAGGTCCAGCCTCAGTGTTAATTGAATTCTACGAACAGGCAACAAAAATCAGGCAAGAAAGAGAAGGGTGGGCAGACTGCATATTTTTGGATTGCCAGAAAGCCTTTGATGCAGTGCCACACAAGAGGCTAGTGAAAAAGCTGGAGATGCCGTCTGGAATGAAAGGGAAGGTTCTCCTTTCGATAAAGGAGTACTTAAGCAACAGAAGACAACGAGTCACTGTGAGGGGTGAGGTCTCAGATTGACGAGATGTCACAAGTGGAGTCCCGCAGGGGTCAGTCCTTGCCCTATACTGTTTCTGATATATGTAAATGATCTCCCGGAGGGTACAGACTCGTTTCTCTCAATGTTTGCTGATGACGTAAAAATTATGAGGAAGATTGAAACAGAGGAGGGTAGTAGGAGGCTACAAGATGACCTGGACAGGTTGAATGAATGATCCAACAAATGGCTGCTCAAGTTCAACCGGACTAAATGCAAAGTAATGAATCTAGGCGGTGGAAACAGAAGGCCCAGACACAGGATACAGAATAGGAGATGAAGTACTTCATGAAAAGGACAGAGAGAAAGATCTGGGAGTTGATATCACACCAAACCTGTCTCCTGAAGCCCACATAAAAAGAATTAAGTCTGCGGCATATGCGAGGCTGGCTAACATCAGAACAGCATTCAGGAACCTGTGTATGTAACCATTCAGAATCTTGTATAACACATGTGTAAGACCAATCCTGGACTACGCGGCCCCAGCATGGAGCCCGTACCTTGTCAAGCACAAGACGAAGCAGGAAAAAGTTCAGAGGTATGCCACTAGACTAGTCCCGGAGCTAAGAGGCATGAGTTACGAGGAAAGACTGCGAGAGATGCACCTTACGACACTGGAAGACAGAAGAGTAAGGGGAGATATGATCACTATCTACAAAATCCTCAGGAGTATCGACAGGGCAGACAAGGATAAACTATTCAACACTGGTGGTACGCGAACAAGGGGACACAGGTGGAAACTGAGTACCCAAATGAGACACAGGGACGTTATAAAGAATTTGTTCAGTGTCAGAGTACTTAACAGGTAGAATGCATTAGGCAGTGATGTGGTGGAGGCTGACTCCAAACACAGTTTTAAATGTAGATATGACAGAGCCCAGTAGGCTCTGGAACCTGTACATTAGTTGAATGACAGTTGAGAGGCGGGATCAAAGAGCCAGAGCTCAACTCCCGCAAGCACAATTAGGTAAGTACACTATTTAGATTATTGTATGACGCAACATTTTTGCCGCCCACAAACATTTATCGTATGAACGCAATAAGAACAAAAAAAGAGGTACATACTTTGCATTCAAATAAAATAAAAACAGGCCCACTGAAATAACACAAATATTGTTATAACAAACGCTGCAGTTCATGTTTTAGTGAGCGTCCAGTTACCTTTATTACATTAGCGTTCATAATTACCTTCTAATTTTCATAAAGTGCTTGAACAAAGTTGTAGGTAAACTTTATATTCTATGAATAATATTTTCAAATCTTATTCCTGGTGAGAGGAATATATATATATATATATAATATATATATATATATATATATATATATATATATATATATATATATATATATATATGTTATGGATCTCTTGAAAAACACGACAATGGGAAACATTGATGAATGTCAAAGACAGGTTCGAACATTGTTACACGTCAAACACTTCTTCGAATTCCTCTTAAGTTGGACTAGTGCCCAAGACGCAACAGGCATTTCCCCTCTGGATCGCAACACTGAGGCGCTGGAACAAGAAACTTTTTGCTCTCTGGTCTTTTGTAGTGCTGATCAATTTGTTTACCAATTCCTTTAGGAACTTCATTGCACATTTTCCCCACGAGCCAAGGGTCTCCGAGCCGATCGGAACAAAGCTGTAGCAGTGTGTCAGACCCCTGTATATATATATATATATATATATATATATATATATATATATATATATATATATATATATATATATATATATATATATATATATATATGTATATATTCCTCTCACCGGAATATATATATTATATCGGAATAAGATTTGAAAATATCTCTCAAAAATATAAAAAACTCTCGAGACACCAAACGGAACGTCTTGAAAGAAACCAACGTCGTCTATGCCTTAACATGCCCACTTGGGGACTGTCAGCCCCAAAGATCTCAGTATATAGGCAAAACAACAACGTCTCTTTCTAGGCAATTAACAATGCACAAATAACAGAGCTCCATCAAGGAACATATAATCTCCTCTCACAACCAGACCATCGCCAGAGAAATCTTAACGAGGAACACAGAAATCATCGATAGTTACAGCAATAGCAGGAGACTCGACACTGGCGAGGCCCTTACACATCAGAAAGTCAACACCAGCAATCAACAGCCAATTAACACAAAACTATATTCTACTCACTTCAAGACCCCGAACCAACATAGAAGCAGCAAGAGAAAATATGGGCCAAATGGTCTTCTGTAGTTCCTTTCATTATTATGTGTTCTTGTGCAGTTTATACCCATTTATTTGTGTCACCTCACCCCAAAAACGTTTGTGTCATGTCACCTCTACCAAAACGAGTATAAGCATGAAATGATATGTGTAAACCTGTCTTTGAAAATGTGAGAAGTCCTTGTGAAAGGCTTTAATACGTCAGACCATAAATAAAAATGAGAAAATTAACTTTGGAGAGTTAATTTTTCAATTACCTCTGCCAGTGAAGAAAATCGTAAGAAATATTGAGAAGATTCGTGTTAGCATCATTAAATTAATCTACTCGTGATAGAATCAATAATCTTTTGGTCATTTTCAATAGCATAATTTTAGAAGAAAGACTGCTGCCACTATATAATTTCCTTTACTCATAAAACAGAGGAAAGGGTCCTGAAAGATATTGTTGATAGGAACGTTATCCCTCACAATATACCTGGGTATACAAGCCACAGTATAGCTGGGTATACAAGCCACAGTATACCTGAGTATACAAGCCATAGTATATCTTGGACCGGACTTGCAGCTTATGCAATATTTATTTACAACTAAATACACATTTATATAGTTACGATGCCCTTTCCTTTTTTTGCTCGGATGAAGACAGTCTACCTGTGTCTACCTGTCTGTCTACCTGTCTGTCTACCTGTCTGCCTGTCCCTCACCTGGAAGGTGGCAGCGTGGCTGTACAGGTGGGCAGTCCTGGGCAAGGTGGCGTACCCCGTAGCCAGGGTTGACGAGCTGATGGTGTTGACCCCTTCAATGTGCCAGGAGTCTGCGTCTGTTGCGGGAGAGTGAGAGAGTGATTACACAGTCCTTACACTCCAGCAACACTCTAGAAGCACTCTGGCGACTCTTGCGTGCTGCTAGTTATTGCCATTGCATTCAGTTTAATGGGGTGCATAATAAAAAAAGAAACTGTATCGCATTCAGTTGATATAGTTGGGAAAAAATCTAAACAAACCCAATCATTGCATTACTTTGCAATGCTAGTTTATGGTAAAGTGACGTAACAAGTTTGTGTTGAAGTATTGTGACGTCATAAACTCGCGAATAACAATAATGAAGTCAGCAACTCACGCGGGTGTGTGATGACGTCAGAGAATGTCAGCACCAGTCACCTGACGAGGTGAAGATTGAAGACGTGGTTCACCTAAACGTCTTATGACGTCACACTCTCATACCGAGTGGTAGTTCTTCAAGCTCAGTGAGTATCTGACTCACGAAACGACTCACCAGAGTGTGAGAGAGCGCTTCAGAGGCTAATGTGAGTACACGATGACGTCTGATACTCACCTAATGTAAAGTTACTCACATAAGTGGTGAGTAATGCTTCACATGGCTTCCTCGACTCAACCGAGTGGGAAAAATAACATCAATGACTCAGCCATGAGTATCACATGGCATCATCAGACTCAACTAAGTGGCTATACTGACGTCGGTGACTCACCAGAGTGGTAGAGGAAGTCAAGGACTCACCAGAGTGGTAGAGGAAGTCAAGGACTCACCTGAGTGGTAGAGGAAGTCAAGGACTCACCTGAGTGGTAGAGGAAGTCAAGGACTCACCTGAGTGGTAGAGGAAGTCAAGGACTCACCTGAGTGGTAGAGGAAGTCAAGGACTCACCTGAGTGGTAGAGGAAGTCAAGGACTCACCTGAGTGGTAGAGGAAGTCAAGGACTCACCTGAGTGGTAGAGGAAGTCAAGGACTCACCTGAGTGGTAGAGGAAGTCAAGGACTCACCTGAGTGGTGGAGGAAGTCAAGGACTCACCTGAGTGGTAGAGGAAGTCAAGGACTCACCTGAGTGGTAGAGGAAGTCAAGGACTCACCTGAGTGGTAGAGGAAGTCAAGGACTCCACCAGAGTGGTAGAGGAAGTCAAGGACTCACCTGAGTGGTAGAGGAAGTCAAGGACTCACCTGAGTGGGGGATGACATCCGGGTTCTTCTCCTCCGGGTCGGTAGGGGAGGAGGAGGGGGGCGGGGGAGGTCCTTGAGGGTGGTGGCAGGGGGCGGCATCAGGAGGGGGGACGCCCCCTGCGCCACCCCCACCTCTTCCATACTCGACTTCATATCCCCTTCCCCCCCACGCCCACAACCCCCCGCCCCTGGCCGCCCACCCCCTCCACCCACCGCCTCCCCCCTCTCCAGACGCAGGCGCACCACAGCGCACACGATCACGCCCACCACCAGGAGGCCGCCCACGCCGCCACACCAGGGCGGTGATGGAGTTGAGGTTCAGAGGTAGCGATGATTTGCCGCGGGGGGGCGGGGGTTTTACGGCCGCTGGTTGGGGAGAAAAACACGTTACGCACAGGTGACAAACAGGTGTGTGTACTCACCTAGTTGTACTCACCTAGTTGTGCTTGCGGGGGTTGAGCTCTGGCTCTTTGGTCCCGCCTCTCAACCGTCAATCAACAGGTGTACAGTTTCCTGAGCCTAATGGGCTCTATCATATCTACACTTGAAACTGTGTATGGAGTCAGCCTCCACCACATCGCTTCCTAATGCATTCCATTTGTCAACCACTCTGACACTAAAAAAGTTCTTTCTAATATCTCTGTGGCTCATTTGGGCACTCAGCTTCCACCTGTGTCCCCTAGTGCGTGTGCCCCTTGTGTTAAACAGCCTGTCTTTATCAACCCTGTCGATTCCCCTGAGAATCTTGAATGTGGTGATCATGTCCCCCCTAACTCTTCTGTCTTCCAACGAAGTGAGGTTTAATTCCTGCAGTCGCTCCTCGTAGCTCATACCTCTCAGCTCGGGTACTAGTCTGGTGGCAAACCTTTGAACCTTTTCCAGTTTAGTCTTATGCTTGACTAGATAGGGACTCCATGCTGGAGCCGCATACTCCAGGATTGGTCTGACATATGTGGTATATAATGTTCTGAAAGATTCCTTACACAAGTTTCTAAAGGCCGTTCTTATGTTAGCCAACCTGGCATATGCTGCTGATGTTATCCTCTTGATATGAGCTTCAGGGGACAGGTCTGGCGTGATATCAACCCCCAGGTCTTTCTCTCTCTCTGACTCTTGAAGTATTTCATCTCCCAAATGATACCTTGTAT
>WNGS01163965.1:13296-26881 GCA_020271785.1 Procambarus virginalis
TTTTCAATTAGTGGGAGACCTCGGTTAGATTAAGGTTGTGCAATTCAGTACACCGGTATAGGGACGTTGTGCACGCTCGAGAGGACGGGCTGGTGTAGAAGCCCTCGTGGCTTCTCTTACAGACATCTACCTTCTGACACGAGCGAAAACTCCTTATGGAACCTCGGACATAACACTGCTTACACACACTGGTAGCGTGTATGGTTATCTTGAGGTTATCTTGAGATGATTTCCGGGCTTTACTGTCCCCGCGGCCCGGTCCTAGACCAGGCCTCCACCCCCCAGGAAGCAGCCCGTGACAGCTGACCTAGGTACCTATTTTACTGCTAGGTAACAGGGGCATAGGGTAAAAGAAACTCTGCCCATTGTTTCTCGCTGGCGCCCGGATCGAGGACCACAGGATCGCAAGTCCAGCGTGCTGTCCGCTCGGCCGACCATGGTTACTTGGGCGTCGCGTTATCCAGTTATTTCATCTCTTATTTGTTAGTTATCTATCATGCATTAGCAACATGAATTATTCCATCTCAGAGTCACCACCTGACTGACCCGGTTCAGTTTGCTTACACCATCAAGGCTGAGATTTCCTGCAGGCTCCGTGGGAGCGGATCAAGGTCTTGTTTTCTTACCCCAGAAGAGGCCAGTATGGCAGTTATTGGGTGAAATGTCAAGATGAGACATGAGAGAAAGCGCCCAGATGGCGTCACCATCCTTCCAAGGAAGCAAGTTGACCCCTCATCTTGGCGCTTCTGAGGTTCGTTAGGTCTGAATAAGTATGGTTTTCTTTGTGCCGGGCAATGGGCTGTGGCGAGGCTCCTCTTGATGATGTCGTTGACTTCTTCATGTCTTGCAATCTTACCTTGTCATTTACGACATTCCAGACCATGACGACCATATTGGTCTGCCATCACGCTTCCGCAGATAGATGTTTGGTGAGGATGGGGGCGGCAAGGCGAAGGGCAACCGCCAATGCGGAGAGCGTCATGACTGAGGCGAGTTCCCAGGGCTGCATTGGGCACAGTAAATACAAAACCAGTTGTCCACTCTGGATCACCTTCAATGTCCAAGATGGAAGACCAGTATTGTGCTCATACAAAATAGTGGGCCAGTTGGCCAGTCCGGCTCATACGGGCGGTTGTTAACGTGTTCAACAACCCATTAGAGTTGGTGAGGGTTAAACGCACGTCCTTACCAACTAAACAACTTGGGTTTTAATCTGTACAAATTCTGTAGTTATCCATGAAGAAACGGATTGGTAAACTGACTTTTTGTTTTAAATAAAAATCGACTCAGTTCTTCACAAAAAATTATATTGAAAAACTAAAACTTATGGTTTGTAAAGAGAACAATCTACTTAAATAGATGATATCACTGAAGGAAGTCACTAGATGGGTCCTACAAAGATCAGCACTATGTTCCTGAGATATATATATATATATATATATATATATATATATATATATATATATATATATATATATATATATATATGAATGAAAACTCACACCCCAGAAGTGACTCGAACCCATACTCCCAGGAGCAACGCAACTGGTATGTACAAGACGCCTTAAACCACTTGACCATCACGACCGGACATAATGAGGTGATAGCCGAAGCTATTTGAACCGCCCCACCGCCGGCACACACACATATGCTGGGAGTAATATATGGACCACAGTTGTACGCTGAGAGTAATATATGGACCAAAGTGGTATGCCAGGAGGTAATTACATGGAATGAGTTATGTGAGAAGATGGTGAAACAGGAGTATATGAAACCACCGCCCGAGGTAACGATGAGGGTAGCTCACGCTGGGAGCAGCCTGGTGATTAGACACACGCGAGTGTGCGTGCAGCGTGGTGATTGAACACACGCGAGTGTGCGTGCAGCCTGGTGATTGAACACACGCGAGTGTGCGTGTAGCAAGCCATTAAGAGTGGCGAGGAGGAGCCGGAGAGTTGAACGTGTGTGTGTGTCTGTGGCTTGTAGTGTGGCTCACGGCCCCGCGGGTGAGAGGTGAGGGGCCCAGGACACACCTCTCACCCTGGACACTGAGAGGCGGAGGTGAAGTCTCGCGCTGGTGACAGGACGCCAGGTGACGCCAGTGACTGGTGACAGGACGCCAGGTGACGCCAGTGACTGGTGACAGGACGCCAGGTGACGCCAGTGACTGGTGACAGGACGCCAGTGACGCCAGTGACTGGTGACAGGACGCCAGGTGACGCCACTGACTGATGAGGTGAGCAACTACAGAACTTTAAGGCAGCGTGCCATTCACCTGAGCTCTAGGGGACTCGAACCCTGGACCCCATTCATGTGCGGTGTACAACAAGAGCCACGGAGAAAGGTCGTAAAGGGCTTACAAGAACGTCGAGTGATATAAGTGGTCAACCACACTGAAATAAATTTCTTAGTGAGGCTTCCTGAACAGCTCAATGGAACCACCTTACGGCTATGGAGGGGTTGGTGTTTCGAGTCTCCTAGTGCCCAAGTGAATGAAATTTAATACAATCCAACACCTGCAGGGCTTCAGCGCAAGTCCCCGCCTCACACACACAGTCGAGGCAGGAAGGAGAAGGATGAGCAGCAGATTACACCCAGCTCTTGACACACCAGTAGATTAACGGTTGAGAGGCGGGACCAAAGAGCCAGAACTCAACCCCCGCAAGCACCACTAAGTGAGCACAGACCACAGTCATGGCCAGGCAAGCGGCACCAGCTGGGCGTGACATGAGGATAGGGGGAACATGAGGATAGGGGGAACATGAGGATAGGGGTGAACATGAGGATAGGGGGAACATGAGGATAGGGGGAACATGAGGATAGGGGTGAACATGAGGATAGGGGTGAACATGAGGATAGGGGGAACATGAGGATAGGGGGAACATGAGGATAGAGAGGAACAAGAGGATAGGGGCAACAAGAGGATAGGGGAAACATGAGGATAGCAGGCAACCTGGTATTGTTAGACTGAGGATAGCAGGCAACCAGGTAGTCAACACAAGCCTCTAGAGGTCCCGAGGCTTCCACTGAAGCCTCAAGGGTCCCGAGGCTTCCACTGAAGCCTCTAGAGGACCCGAGGCTTCCACTGAAGCCTCTAGAGGTCCCGAGGCTTCCACTGAAGCATATAGAGGACCCGAGGCTTCCACTGAAGCCTCTAGAGGTCCCGAGGCTTCCACTGAAGCCTATAGAGGTCCCGAGGCTTCCACTGAAGCCTATAGAGGTCCGAGGCTTCCACTGAAGCCTATAGAGGACCCGAGGCTTCCACTGAAGCCTCAAGAGGTCCCGAGGCTTCCACTGAAGCCTCAAGAGGTCCCGAGGCTTCCACTGAAGCCTCAAGAGATCCCGAGGCTTCCACTGAAGCCTCTAGAGGACCCGAGGCTTCCACTGAAGCCTCTAGAGGTCCCGAGGCTTTCACTGAAGCCTATAGAGGACCCGAGGCTTCCACTGAAGCCTCTAGAGGTTCCGAGGCTTCCACTGAAGCCTCTAGAGGACCCGAGGCTTCCACTGAAGCCTCTAGAGGTTCCGAGGCTTCCACTGAAGCCTCAGGGTCTGAGGCCTTGCTGCCCAAGCTGTGGTCTAACGGCTCCGCCTCCAACATTTCTCTCTTAAATGCACAATAAGTCTGGTAGTAACCAAGTGTGCAGGTTCGAATCCCCGTCAACTCCCCTACTGGTTTCCTCATGTATTCATCACGTTAATATGATTTCATTGAGGGCAGGAGGAAGACGACGCCAGCGGAACACGAAGGAGGCAAGGGGGGGGGGAGCGTCCTCACCCATGAGGCTGGCCTGAGATGCTCATCATACTCATTATCCTGCGAAGGTGAAAGTTGAGCCGGAAGTGAGAGAAAGACAATGACATCCTAGTAGTGTGAGGTAGAGTGAGAGAGAGATGGAGGAGAGGTGGAGAGAGAGAGGGGAGCTGGAAGGAGGTGTGGGGGGGGGGGGGGGTTCCTGTGGTGCAGTGGGCCATGTCGTTGATTAACAATCAAGACTCCTTGGTTCAGTCTCTCCTGTGGCAGGAAGGAAGCATTTGGAGAGTGTTTTCTTCCACCTGATGCCTCTTTACACCTAGAGGTGAATATGTACCTGGGCGCTAGACAGGTGTTTGCTGGCAGCATCCTGGAGATGGTCTGTTTTAGGCACACATACATATATATATACGCACACACACATGCACATATACATGTACTCGGGATGGAGAGGACAGCGCTCGTGAGTCGTAATGCTAAGGGCATGGGTTCGATTCCTGGCCGAGGCAGAAGTAAATGGGCAGAGTTTCTGTCACTTCCTGTTCCTGTTTACCTGTTGTTTCATTAAAATATTTGGCTTATTGATGGGCAGTCCCCTCGTCTCCTGTTCTGTGTTGATGGGCAGTGCCCTCGTCTCCTGTTCTGTGTTGATGGGCAGTGCCCTCGCTCCCTGTTCTGTGTTGATGGGCAGTCCCCTCGTCTCCTGTTCTGTGTTGATGGGCAGTGCCCTCGCTCCCTGTTCTGTGTTGATGGGCAGTGCCCTCGCTCCCTGTTCTGTGTTGATGGGCAGTGCCCTCGCTCCCTGTTCTGTGTTGATGGGCAGTCCCCTCGTCTCCTGTTCTGTGTTGATGGGCAGTGCCCTCGTCCCTGTTCTGTGTTGATGGGCAGTGCCCTCGCTCCCTGTTCTGTGTTGATGGGCAGTGCCCTCGTCCCCTGTTCTGTGTTGATGGGCAGTGCCCTCGTCCCCTGTTCTGTGTTGATGGCAGTCCCCTCGTCTCCTGTTCTGTGTTGATGGGCAGTCCCTCGTCCCCTGTTCTGTGTTGATGGGCAGTCCCCTCGCTCCCTGTTATGTGTAATTTGTATATAGATTTATTTGAAACAAAAAATTTTACCCATGATTTGGTTTAGGTACCCAATATTTAGGTAACAATTTTCCAATATTATCCAATATTTAGGTAACCCATTATGACAAAATAGAGTGTCTTAGTTAACTTAATTCGTTGGTTCCTTCAATGAAATTGACAAGTGAGAATGAAGATAATGTGGTCCTTCCCTTCTTGGATGTCATGATTCATAGAGTTAATAGCAGTTTCAAGTTTAATGTTTATATGAAGCCAACTAATGTATGCTCATATGTTCATTTTTGCTCTGATCATCATTATGAAGTTAAGCGAGCAATGTTTTCAAAAATGTTTCTTGGAGCGCTGAATCTCTTTTAAGAAGAAACAGCTAAAATATATGAAATTGAGAAGAGGTTACAATGCTCAAAATAATTCTTGGATTTTTCTTTAGAGCAAGCTAAATGTACGTTTACAATCGTAACCCCAGAGCTAAACCGGATATTAGAAAGTCGCTTGTGGAAACTTGGTGTCAAGGACTAGCTTAACTTTCCCTTGTTCTTAACTACGTTAATATCAATCTGGTATCCAATGATAATCATACGACTGAGTCCATTTAATCCAGAACTCTCCCACGCTTACAGCAAGGTGCGTATAATTCATTCCCTGTAGTGATTGTGAGATTGTCTGCCTTGGACAAGCTGGTTAATTTTTGAGCTTGAACTTGTCTGAACATTCTTATGGGATTAAACGTGCCGAACAATCTAGTGCATTGTATTTTACATGTTAGTTTATGTGATCATACCATTAACTGGAGAGGTGCAAAAGGAATTACTAAGTGCAGGGGTTGAGTTGAGCAAAATTTGATAGTTAGCCCTAATTAACCTGAACTCAATATTCTCAACACTAGCTCTGGCCCTGAACAAACTAGATCCGTATTAAGTTTTAATATTGCACAACAGTTTATGGAAAAACCCTCCCCTCCTGCCCCCCCCCTTAATGTCCCCTTTGATAAGGGTCATAGGTAAGTTGAGATGTTTCCCAACCTGAGATGCTCAGCCTCTTTGGTGGCGTTTTTAGATTAATTCTCGCCGTCCTGAATATTGTTGGTTCATGTTAGGATATTAATAAGACTTTGCACATATTAGTATTCTATAGGTTTAGGTAGTCGGTTATTTGATTGTGAAATTTACTGCAGCTCTGAATGCTAGTGATGATACGATAATAATTGATTATTTGTTTCTTCACACACCGCAAATCAAGATTCTCCCTTAATATACCATTGGTTCTAGTTGTCGGTTTTCTATGGATAACAAATGCTGGTGCTATTTGCCTTAGTATCCAAAAGTTGAGTTTTTCTCCCTATGTGATGAACTGCTCAACAATTCATCTGAGATTTCATTAAATATTAAAAAAAGAGAAAGAAGCCAAGGGGTTCATGTTGATTTGTAGTTCACGTATCTTAAACAATTTATCTTTATACTTGATTGTCTAGGCTGGAGTAACAGTACGACTCTGTTCCCCCAACAGTGATTGGGTACCTGGTTGTTAAACGATTTGGCGGTCGTATTCCAAGGGAAAATTAGGATTAAAAACCTGCCTCAAATGCTATATGCGAATGAAAACTCCACACCCCAGAAGTGACTCGAACCCAGACCACCAGGAGCACAATGCAACTGGTGTACATGGTACCTTAACCCCTCGACCATCAGTGACCGTACAAAGACGATGGTAGCCGAGGCTCTTTCACCGTCCCGACGGCACTTTAATGGTAATCATGAGCACAGTTATTTCATAAAATCACCTCAACTCAAATCACAATCAAATCACCTTTTGTACGGTCACTGATGGTCGAGGGGTTAAGGTACCATGGTACAATGGGGTTAAGGGTTTTCATTTACACATGTTTCATTGAATATGACTGCATATTCTGTATTGATTATTTTCTTGTTTAGGGCTTCTATCCCTCTGACTAGTGTTCTAGCATCTTGGTTTAATTGGAAGAGGAGTTCTCCAAAGGTCATCTTCGTTCGAGGTGAAGAAAAAGAAATAAATAACTGTAGAATGTATTACACTTATTATAAAATTTACACAACGTTCGAACCTACATGGTTCATTCTCAAGTAATAAGAAAATACAAGCGTATTAGATTTATACCAGTAAGGGGTCAGGTGAAAACAAGTAGAACTATACAAATGGGACAATAATAAAGGAAAAGGTAAAGCGTAAAAGAAAAAAGGTGAAAATAGAGGACGAAGCACATACAAAGATTAATCAGGTGTAGTAGGCCTATTATGTTTGAGCAGTGTCTTCTATGTCGGCATCTTCACGTTCCGGTCTTGTTCTTACTCTCATGGTGGGTAGAGGAATAGTTCCGTAATTTAGGTATTTATGGTGGGTTGTTTTATTTTCATATGGATTACTTCAAGAATTTGTAATCTTCTTACATTCTGGGTTTTGTCTATTATACATGTGTTTTTATCAACATTTCTCTTGTTAGGGTGATGTCCATGGGCTTGTCTCAAGTGATTCCTAGGGGCACCGGATTGAAGATGACAGGTCAAACGCCTCGTCAGCTTGGTCGACGTCATACCTATGTACTTAGATTNCTTTTACTCTCTAGGTGGAACCAAGGAGCTAAAGCTCAACCTCCCCGCATGCACAACTAGGCAATACCGCCCCTTGAGCGCAGCAGCACGGGTACAGAGGTAAGAGAAGAGAGAGAGAGAGAGAGAGAGAGAGAGCGGAGAGAGAGAGAGAGAGAGAGAGAGGAGAGAGAGAGAGAGAGAGAACTTTCAGGCGGGAGGCTTAAGATTCAGGTCCTGAAAGGAGGTCGGTGAAATTGACGAGAAAAATACCTTGATTCTCCACAACATCAACACTTCAGCGAGATGAGGAACTTTCGATTTGCTGTGTGGGTAAATCCTTCCTTGTGCTAAACGCTGTGCGTGTGTGTGGCTCTAGGCGTAGTATGTTCTAGCTCTGTCTAGAAAACCAACATTCTGCTTGTAACTCATTCTGAATGTATGTACTTTCTACCTGAATAAACGTTATTATATGAGTAAGTGCATACATGGCTGTATGGTTGAGTAAATGGATGTTTGGTTGATTAGGATGATTGTCTGTAGCACTCTGACTCCAAACACTCGTCCTTGAGGCACTCAAACACTCGTCCTTTCGTCCTTGAGGCACTCAACACTCGTCCTTGAGGCACCCAAACACTCGTCCTTGTGGCACCCAACACTCGTCCTTGAGGCACAAACACTCGTCCTTGTGGCACCCAAACACTCGTCCTTGAGGCACCCAAACACTCGTCCTTGTAGCACCCAAACACTCGTCCTTGTAGCACCCAAACACTCGTCCTTGTAGCACCCAAACACTCGTCCTTGTAGCACCCAAACACTCGTCCTTGTAGCACCCAAACACTCGTCCTTGAGGCACCAAACACTCGTCCTTGAGGCACCAAACACTCGTCCTTGTAGCACCCAAACACTCGTCCTTGTAGCACCCAAACACTCGTCCTTGTAGCACCAAAACACTCGTCCTTGTAGCACCAAAACACTCGTCCTTGTAGCACCCAAACACTCGTCCTTGAGGCACCAAACACTCGTCCTTGAGGCACCAAACACTCGTCCTTGTAGCACCCAAACACTCGTCCTTGTAGCACCCAAACACTCGTCCTTGTAGCACCCAAACACTCGTCCTTGTAGCACCCAAAACACTCGTCCTTGTAGCACCAAAACACTCGTCCTTGTAGCACCCAAACACTCGTCCTTGAGGCACCAAACACTCGTCCTTGAGGCACCAAACACTCGTCCTTGTAGCACCCAAACACTCGTCCTTGTAGCACCAAAACACTCGTCCTTGTAGCACCAAAACACTCGTCCTTGTGGCACCCAAACACTTGTCCTTGAGGCACCAAACACTCGTCCTTGTGGCACCCAAACACTCGTCCTTGTGGCACCCAAACACTCGTCCTTGAGGCACCCAAACACTCGTCCTTGTGGCACCCAAACACTCGTCCTTGAGGCACCCAAACACTCGTCCTTGAGGCACCAAACACTCGTCCTTGTGGCACCCAAACACTCGTCCTTGAAGGGTTTTCCTAGCTGCAATTCACCCTTCATTACTGAACCATCCGAGAGGAGTTCAGTTTTAAATATATATATATATATATATATATATATATATATATATATAATATATATATATAATACGTCTTATAACATAAATAATTGTGTTATATTAATACTTCTAGAAGAAGGATTCAAATTTATTGTTATTTTTAAAGCGTCTATAATATGGTTTTATATTTTAGGTGGATTTCTCACCTACTTGTGCCTTCTGGGTCGGGTTTAGGGGTTTGGACCCCGCTTTTCCAGCTCTCGGTCGACCTCAATTTCTACTATCACGTCAATTTTTAACATTGTGAATGTAGTTGACTTTCATGGCTCCCTCGTCTAGTTCATCTCATTTTCGTGTAACTCTTATGCATCTCTATGTCTTATCTGTGTCTCACGTTGTTATCCATGCCCTCTTCTATTGGCATTCACTGTGAACATTTCCTCTTTATCCACCCTGTCAATAGCTTAAAGTATTTACTATCTTTATCATGTTATGATAAATCATATCTTTATCATCTTTGTTTTTATATCATGTTTCTTTCTCTAGTTTTTCTTTCCAGCCACGTTACAACGATCTCTTTTTACCCGTTCTTCGTACCCCAATCACATGTAGCTCTGGGAGGACCTCACCTGCTTTATATAACATTCCTTCCTAACTTCTCCCAGCTAATCATTTTTTTCTCAACATCCTTTTTTGCTTTTTTGGGATATATAGTTCTGTCAGTTTTTTCTCATTCTTTTCTCTTAGCTCCTCGGCCAGCCTTGTAACACACGTCTGGGCTCGGCCCAGCTTCGTTTTGAGCGTTATAGGCGAGGCTTCACGTTGGAGCTGCATACTCTAATACTGGCTCCTGTAGGTGGTCATATCATGGGCGACATGTTCACTTAGGGAAATGTTATCGACACATGTTCTATATAATATTTTGTTTAAAATGGTTTGTTTGCAATGGCAAAGATGCTCACTCAACAGCGCCTGGCATTGGAAAATATAAGACGGTGTTCAAAATATATCTTTACATGCGGTTCTTTAACGACTGGAGATGTCTGGAGAACAAAGGTTATTGTTCATTTAGTAAGATGGTCATGGGATGAGAAGTGACGTGAACGATGTCAAGATTAGAGATAAATGCACAGTAACTGAGAAGAGCTTCAGGGAGAATATTATTTGAGTGTAGAGGAACGAGAAGCAGCCTTGCCGCAGGAGGCTAATGACCCGAGCTGGGATGTAAGGTCACCTCCACTCTCCACACAACACCTTTCATCAGAATTGCAGCAATAATCTTCTTTGAGAAACCACCAGAGATGTGAGGTCACTAGCCTACTACGTTTTATACAACAGTAGTACTGAAAAAGGAACTAGCTTACAAAGCAAAGAGACAATGCACTTCAGTTTGGAAGCACTCTTTGTATCACTCAAAGGCAAATTCCTCCGCAGATTGGTTGTGGCTCCGTTGTCTCGGGCATAGGTGGAGGAGAGTGGATTGACAAACAAGTTTTCTAAATAGCCAGATCGCCAGATGCTTGTTTTACTTAATTGGCATTGTGTCCTAATTAATGTGCTAATTTGGAGAGTTTCTCTCTGCGTTCTCCACTAGCTTTGCTCTCCGTGAATCCTCTCGTCTCCAGGTGATCAATGTCCCGCTTGATTGAAGTCCCCCATGGCCAGTGGCTTTGTTTTAAAATAATTGGCTCTTTCGTGACATTGAATCTTTTCTGTATTTCGTCTTGAACAATTTTGGGATGAGGTTCCGCGTATGGAGAATATGCTCAATGACTTGCAACAGTTTTATCACAGTTCCAGAAGGCTTCCCGTCCGTCGGCCAGTTTCACGTGCGGCAACGGCGGAATTATGTTAATGTGTCAAGACACTGTTCTTTGTTTTGGTTTAATAAGTTGTCTCTCTTCCTCCCTGTACTTCTCCTAGGGTCTTCTCTCTTCTTCAATTGGGAGACAAGTGGCTTGACTTATATTGCTATATAGTCATTTACTCCTCTTCCCTCTTCTTCATACCTATGCAACTTGTAAATCGACATTTACAAGTTGATAGGTATGTTAAGGAAACAGGAAGCAGTGATAAGCAGTGGAAGCAGTGAGGACGAGGAAGCAGTGTTAAGTTCAGTAACACAAAAAATCAGGCTATCTCTGGAGTGCTTCTAAACACTCTTGCATTATGCAGACGATGAGTCACAATAACGAGGCTGAAGTAGTTTGATCACACCACACACTAGAAGGTGAAGGGACGACGACGTTTCGGTCCGTCCTGGATCATTTTCAAGTCGATTGCGAGAATTAAGTTTTCAAGTCCAATCGACTTGAAATGGTCCAGGACGGACCGAAACGTCGTCGTCCCTTCACCTTCTAGTGTATGATCTGGTCAAGCTTTTGCATTATCCCACAGTTGAACGCTCTTCCGGCTTTATACACTTCGCATCGTCCAAAACAAGAATTAATAAATGTGTCTATTTTGTATTGTCAGGTTGTTGACGAATATTAGCAAGAGGTAAAGTCCTACTGCCGACTCTCACTACAGCCCAGTCCTCATCTTCCGCTGCTCCGATTTCTCTTCTCTTGCTGTGAACCTCTGTTTCCTTCCTGTCTGTGAGTGAGGAACATCCGGGTACACTTCCTGTGAGAGAGGAACATCCGGGCACACTTCCTGTGAGTGAGGAACATCCAGGTACACTTCCTGTGAGTGAGGAACATCCAGGTACACTTCCTGTGAGTGAGGAACATCCAGGTACACTTCCTGTGAGTGAGGAACACCGGGTACACTTCCTGTGAGGAGGTACATCCGGGTACACTTCCTGAGTGAGTGAAACATCCAGGTACACTTCCTGTGAGTGAGGAACATCCAGGCACACTTCCTGTGAGTGAGGAACATCCAGGTACACTTTCTGTGAGTGAGGTACATCCGAGTACACTTCTCGACGTAGCACATAAGTCTCCTGTGCGTCGGTGTTGTGGTACTCCAGCAACACAGGTGTCGCTACCATACAGGTCCCTCGAGGTGGGATCGACTCTGTGGTTCCTCCTCCACCTTAGAGCAGGCGGAGTATCCAAGGGCTGGGTGTAGATAACTTGCCTCTGGAGACTCGCAAGTGAGACCATTGCAGCGGAAGTCGTTGGCTGTCTTGACGACGTGCCGTTGTCTCTCTTCCTCTCTCCGGTGCTTCTTTAATTACCTCATCAGCAGACAGCTAAGAAAACACGTCCACACACACTTCATAGTTTTTTACGACAGGTGAACCAGATCAAACTTATTATACCGAATAATTTACCAGCCGTGTTCCGTACTGGATGGGAGTCTATGCAGGAACACCGCGTGTTCCGTAGTGGGTGGGAGACTCCAGGATCACCTCGTGGCCTGTAGTGGGGGCCAGGAACACCTCGTGCCCTGTAGTGGGGGGCCAGGAACACCTCGTGCTCCGTAGTGGGGGCCAGGAACACCTCGTGCCCCGTAGTGGGGGCCAGGGACACCTCGTGCTCCGTAGTGGGGGGGGCAGGAACACCTCGTGCTCCGTATGGGGGCCAGGAACACCTCGTGCCCCGTAGTGGGGGCCAGGAACACCTCGTGCCCCGTAGTGGGGGCCAGGAACACCTCGTGCTCCGTAGTGGGGCCAGGAACACCTCGTGCCCCGTAGTGGGGGCCAGGAACACCTCGTGCTCCGTAGTGGGGGCCAGGAACACCTCGTGCTCCGTAGTGGGGGCCAGGAACACCTCGTGCCCTGTAGTGGGAGCCAGGAACCCCTCGTGTCCGTAGTGGGGCCCGGAACACCTCGTGCTCCGTAGTGGGGGCCAGGAACACCTCGTGCTCCATAGTGGGGGCCAGGAACACCTCGTGCCCCGTAGTGGGGGCCAGAACACCTCGTGCCCCGTAGTGGGGGCCAGGAACACCTCGTGCTCCGTAGTGGGGGCCAGGAACACCTCGTGCCCTGTAGTGGGGGCCAGGACACCGGGGGGGATCGTGTCGCCGCCGCAGGGTGTCAGTGCTCGCCCACTCATATTCCTGGCGACTCTTCAGGGGGACAGTCGTGGCCTCACGTGACCTGCTCCTGCACCTTCCGTCATTATAGTGGTGATCAGGTGGAACATGACCCATAGTGGTGGTGGTTGTTGTGGGGTGGTTGTGGTGGTTGTTGTGTGGTGGTGGTGGTGGTGGTCTGTGTGGGGGTTGTGGGTGTTGTTTGTGGGTGTGGTGGTGGTTGGTTGTGGGGGTTGGTGGGTTGTTGTGGGGGTGGTGTGGTTGTTGTGGGGGTGTGGGTTGTTGTTGGTGGTGGTGGTGGTTGTTAATGGTCGTGGGTGGTTGTTGTTGTCGGGGTGGGTGTATGGTTTGTTGTGGTGGTGGTGGTTGTTGTGGTGGTGGTGGTTGTTGTGCGGGGTGGTCGGTGGTGGTTGTGTGTGGTGGTGGTGGTTGTTTTGGTGGGTGGTGGTGTGTGTTGTGGGTGTGTGCTGTGGTTGTGGGGTGGTGTTGTTGTGGTCGAGTGGTGTTTGTTGTGGGGGGTGGTGGGTTTGTTGTGGTGGTGTGTTGTTGTGGGGGTGGTGGTTCTGTTGGGGGGGGTGGTGGTTGTTGGTGTGGTGGTGTTGTTGTGGGGGGGCTGGTGGTTTGTGGGGGTGGTGGTGGTTGTGGTGGGTGGTGTGGTTGTTTGTGGAGG
>WNGS01163965.1:27881-39163 GCA_020271785.1 Procambarus virginalis
TTTAAATTTCTTTCCTGACACGACACAAATTTATATTAGAAAGTTTGTATTCCTAACTCGGCCGTAAAAAGACGCCTTCTTTCCCTTCCTCTTCCTCCTCACACCTCCTCCTCTTCCTCGTACGAGCAAGGGCAAGAGCGAGAATAACAAAGCGTGCAGGAGAGCGAGGGGAGAGAGTGAAGTGAGCGAGAGAGAGAGAGAGAGAGAGAGAGAGAGAGAGAGAGAGAGAGAGAGGTGAGAATAGAGACCAACAAGCAGGGATAGGCACTGAAGGTATCGGTGGCTGAGTGAATCCACCCCAACACAGTCCTATGGGGTGGGATAGATATAAATTATACATATATATTAATATATTATATATTTAATATATATATATATATATATATATATATATATATATATCTTATATATTTAATATATATATATATATATATATAATATATATATCTTATATATATATATATATATATATATATTATATATATATATATATATATATTTAATATATATATATATATATATATATATATATATATATATATATATATATATATATATAGGCTAGGAGATCTAGCGCCTCAGTGTGGCAATCCAGAGAGGAAATGCTCACTGCATCCATGGTTCCTGCCCGCCATCTGAGGAGCTGGAGGAGCTTTTCAACTTGTGACAAGCAGCCTTGTACCCTGCATGTAATCATACTGTAACTTTTTTGTGTAATGACATTTTCAAATAAGTCAAATAAATATACACACATACCAAAAGAATAGGGGTGGTAGGAGAAGAAAATATCAAAGTGTTCAGTGAGGATCCACAAGGTCTTCTCTGAGTACTCTTTATTTTCTTCTCCGAGGCTATGGGTCCCTACACTTGCACCAGAGGTGGTACCCTTCTATATATATATATATATATATATATATATATATATATATATATATATATATATATATATATATATATATATTATTAAATATGACCGAAAAAGTAAGATTAATAATTCTAACACGAATTTTCTCTATTTTCCTATGTTTCTTTTTACTGGTGACGGTAAATGAAAAATCAATTCTCCAAAATTCATTTTTATTTCTAGTCTAGACTAGAAATAAAAATGAATTTTGGAGAATTGATTTTTCATTTACCGTCACCAGTAAAAAGAAACATAAGGAAAATAGAGAAAATTCGTGTTAGAATTATTAATCTTACTTTTTCGGTCATATTTAATAATATATGTCTACAGGAAAGACTGCTACCAATATATATATATATATATATATATATATATATATATATATATATATATATATATATATATATATATATATATGGAAGTCCGGTGGCGGAGAAGCGGATGGTTCCACACTTAATTTCAGTATTATGGAAAGTAAAACTTTATACGACACGAAGTGTGTGTGTGTGATCGTCTGACACGAAGTCAGGCGATATAATATTCAGTGAATACATGGCAGTTGAGACGCACACACGAATATGCGCGCGCACACACACACACACACACGTGCACGCACCCACGAGCATACACACGCACATTGATGAACACACACACAAACTATAGCGCTCAGTATGTTCAAGACCCTGTACACCAGTTGATTGACTGTTGAATGGCGAGACCAAATAGCTAGAGCTCAACCTCCGCAAGCACAACTAGGTAAGTTCACACATACACACACCTGAAAACAGAAGAGTAAGGGGAGACATGATAACCAACAACAAAATTCTCAGGAGAATTGACAGGGTGGACAAAGACAAACTCTATAGCACGGGTGGAATACGCACAAGGGGACACAGGGCATAGACGAAATGTTCACACGGAATAGTAACAGAACGAGGGGACATGGGTGGAAGCTGGAAACTCAAATGAGTCACAGGGATGTTAGGAAGTTTCTTTAAGCGTGAGAGTAGTGGGAAAATGGAATGCACTTAAGGAACAGGTTGTGGAAGCAGATACTATTCATAATTTTAAAATCAGATATGATTGGGAAATAGGACCGGAGTCATTGCTGTAAACAACCGATGCTCGAAAGGCGGGATCCAAGAGTTAATGCTCGATCCTGCAGACACAACTAGGTGAGTACAGGTGGAAACTTAGTACCCAGATGAGCCACAGAGACATTAGAAAGAATTTTTTCAGTGTCAGAGTAGTTAGTAAATGGAATGCTCTAGGAAGTGATGTGGTGGAGGCTGACTCCATACACAGTTTCAAGTGTAGATATAATAGAGCCCAGTAGGCTCAGGAATCTGTACACCAGTTGATTGACAGTTGAGAGGCGGGACCAAGGAGACGAAGCTCAACCCCCGCAAGCACAAATAGGTGAGTACATACAAACGGTTGATATCACGCCAGACCTGGCTCCTGAAGTCCATATCAAGAGGATATCATCAGAGGCATATGTCAGGTTGGCCAACATAAGAACGGCCTTTAGAAACTTGTGTAAAAAATCTTTCAGAATTTTGTATACCAAATATGTCAGACCAATCCTGGAGTATGCAGCTCCAGCATGGAGCCCATATCTAGTCAAGCATAAGACCAATCTGGAAAAGGTTCAAAGGTTTACCACAAGACTAGTACCCGAAGTGAGGGGTATGAGCTACGAGAAGAGACTACGTGAATTAAACCTCACGTCACTGGGAGACAGAAGAGTTAGGGGATTCATGATCACCACATATAAAATTCTCAGAGGAATAGATAAGGTAGATAAAGACAGACTGTTTAACACCAGGAGCACATGCACTAGGGGACACAGGTGGAAACTGAGTGCCCAAATGAGCCACAGAGATATTAGAAAGAACTTTTTTAGTGTCAGAGTTGTTGACAAATGGAATACATTGGGAAGTGATGTGGTGGAGGCTGACTCCATACACAGCTTCAAGTGTAGATATGATAGAGCCCAGTAGGCTTAGGAACCTGTACGCCCGTTGATTGACAGGTGAGAGGCGGGAGCAAAGAGCCAGAGCTCAACCCCCGCAAGCACAACTAGGTAAGTACACACAGACACACAAACAACTACACACACCTAAGCTATGACAGCTAAACTCCGGAGTAAATTCGTTGTCATATATAACAAAGTGATTGAATTGAATCCGTGAGGCTTGACTCGAGTAATGTATAGTAAGGGGTGCCACGGGCGTGCGTGTGTGCGTGCGCAGTTAGGGGTGCCACGGGCGTGCGTGTGTGCGTGCGCAGTTAGGGGTGCCACGGGCGTGCGTGTGTGCGTGCGCAGTTAGGGGTGCCACGGGCGTGCGTGTGTGCGTGCGCAGTTAGGGGTGACACGGGCGTGCGTACGTGCGTGCACAGTGAGTGTGTTTAACCAGGTGTGCTCCCACGGTTCTCTTAATATGCCACTCCGTCAAAAAACAGTCCTCCTATAACCGAGCCACAAACTTACGCCCCCAAACAACCCACCCAACCCTATCGACTCCGATCCATAGAAAACGTAGATATTTATGAGCCCTAACTCTTGTATAGTACGTTACTCCTTAATTAACGTGGCTGACCAAGATGTACAGAAAGAATGTATTAGGGGGAGACGGTGCTCACCTAATAAAGACTACTGTGAGGTCTTCATGCCACACCTGACAGCCTCGTTATACTCCCACTGGGTACAGGGTACAAGGGAGCCACTGGGTACAGGGTACAAGGGAGCCACTGGGTACAGGGTACAAGGGAGCCACTGGGTACAGGGTACAGGGGAGCACTGGGTACAGGGTACAAGGGAGCCACTGGGTACAGGGTACAGGGGAGCCACTGGGTACAGGGTACAAGGGAGCCACTAGGTACAGGGTACAAGGGAGCCACTGGGTACAGGGTACAAGGGAGCCACTGGGTACGGGGTACAAGGGAGCCACTGGGTACAGGGTACAGGGAAGCCACTGGGTACAGGTTATGTCTCCTCGACTCCTCTGTTTTATACCAGCTTCCTTGTACATGCTCTTGTGTAACTTTGTCTCGGGAAAGAGGCTCTTCTTGTTATCTTGTCTATCACTTAACGATGTTAAATTTACCAAAGATTTGATATTTCTTGCTCCGTCTTGTTGAGCTCCTTACACTCGCCTGCGTGGTGGTGGTGTGGTGTGTGGTGGTGTGGTGGTGTGGTGGTGGAGCGGTGGGGGGTGGTGGTGTGGTGGTGTGGTGGTGGAGCGGTGGGGGGTGGTGGTGTGTCTTCTCTCGGCCTACTTCGTCTCTGCCTGTAAAGATGGTGTCCTTGTCTGTCTTGTCAATTAATATCTGTCGCTTTTATAAATATTGGAACTATGTTGACTTTTTTCGACAATTCTGGCCCTCTGTATCCTCCTTCAACATCTGTGGTGATATTCAGTCTGGTCCCATTGATTTTGCTGCGTCTATTTCCTCCACAGTGACTATGTTGTAATTCAATTGATTAAATTAATTAATTATTCATTTATTTTGCAGCAAATAATTCCATTCCACGGCCTATGTGGCTATAGAATGGATTTGGGTTGTCCTTAGATATCGTGTGTGTGTGTGTTGTGTTGTGTGTGTGTGTGTGTGTGTGTGTGTGTGTGTGTGTGTGTGTGCGGGGGAAATATGGTATATATGATCGAGGAAAATAGGTCAGGAGTCAGACCATTAGACAACCAACGGTTAGAAAGGCGGGATCCAAGAGCTAGCACCTCGACCCTGCACACACAAATAGTAAATACAGTCACTCTCTAACACGCTCTTCCAATAAGTCATCAGCAAACATTTACTTTACTTCATAACACACTTTCCAAGTCGAGTCCATCGAAATAATTGTGTTTTGTTGACGTTATATTCTGCGAAAGAAGTAGGTGAAGGAGGAGAGAAGAGGAAGAGGAAGAGAAGACGTAGGAGGAAGAGAGAGAGAGAGAGAGAGAGAGAGAGAGAGAGAGAGAGAGAGAGAGAGAGAGGAGAGAGAGAGAGAGAGAGAGAAGAGAGAGAGAGAGGAGGCTGAAAAGCAGGAAGACGACGTGGAGGCGGGAACATCAACACCAGTACTCCATCTGGAGAGAAAACCAGGCCAGGAGGTCTGTCTGGGGTGAGGTGTCTCGCTCGCTGCCTCCCTCTCTCCTGTTGCTTACACTGCTGCAGCTGTGTCTCCTGTTGCTGCAGCTGTGTCTCTTGTTGCTGCTGCTGTGTCTCTTGTTGCTACAGCTGTGTCTCTTGTTGCTGCAGCTGTGTCTCTTGTTGCTGCTGCTGTGTCTCTTGTTGCTGCAGCTGTGTCTCTTGTTGCTACAGCTGTGTCTCTTGTTGCTGCAGCTGTGTCTCCTGTTGCTGCTGTGTCTCTTGTTGCTGCTGCTGTGTCTCTTGTTGCTGCAGCTGTATCTCTTGTTGCTGCAGCTGTGTCTCTTGTTGCTGCAGCTGTGTCTCTTGTTGCTGCAGCTGTGTCTCTTGTTGCTGCTGCTGTGTCTCTTGTTGCTGCAGCTGTGTCTCTTGTTGCTGCTGCTGTGTCTCTTGTTGCTGCTGCTGTGTCTCTTGTTGCTGCTGCTGTGTCTCTTGTTGCTGCAGCTGTGTCTCTTGTTGCTGCTGCTCTGTCTCTTGTTGCTGCAGCTGTGTCTCTTGTTGCTGCAGCTGTGTCTCTTGTTGCTGCAGCTGTGTCTCTTGTTGCTGCAGCTGCCTCTCTTGTTGCTGCAGCTGTGTCTCTTGTTGCTGCAGCTGTGTCTCTTGTTGCTGCAGCTGTGTCTCTTGTTGCCACAGCTGTGTCTCTTGTTGCTGCAGCTGTGTCTCTTGTTGCTGCAGCTGTGTCTCTTGTTGCTGCAGCTGTGTCTCTTGTTGCTGCAGCTGCCTCTCTTGTTGCTGCAGCTGTGTCTCTTGATGCTGCTGCTGTGTCTCTTGTTGCTGCAGCTGTGTCTCTTGTTGCTGCAGCTGCCTCTCTTGTTGCTGCAGCTGCCTCTCTTGTTGCTGCAGCTGTTCTCTTGTTGCTGCAGCTGCCTCTCTTGTTGCTGCAGCTGTGTCTCTTGATGCTGCTGCTGTGTCTCTTGTTGCTGCAGCTGTGTCTCTTGTTGCTGCAGCTGTGTCTCTTGTTGCTGCTGCTGTGTCTCTTGTTGCTGCAGCTGTGTCTCTTGTTGCTGCAGCTGTGTCTCTTGTTGCTGCAGCTGTGTATCTTGTTGCTGCAGCTGTGTCTCTTGTTGCTGCTGCTGTGTCTCTGTTGCTGCAGCTGTGTCTCTTGTTGCTGCAGCTGTGTCTCTTGTTGCTGCAGCTGTGTCTCTTGTTGCTGCAGCTGTGTCTCTTGTTGCTGCAGCTGTGTCTCTTGTTGCTGCAGCTGTGTCTCTTGTTGCTGCAGCTGTGTCTCTTGTTGCTGCTGCTGTGTCTCTTGTGCTGCAGCTGTGTCTCTTGTTGCTGCAGCTGTGTCTCTTGTTGCTGCTGCTGTGTCTCTTGTTGCTGCAGCTGTGTCTCTTGTTGCTGCAGCTGTGTCTCTTGTTGCTGCAGCTGTGTCTCTTGTTGCTGCAGCTGCCTTCTTGTTGCTGCAGCTGCCTCTCTTGTTGCTGCTGCTGTGTCTCTTGTTGCTGCAGCTGTGTCTCTGTTGCTGCTGCTGTGTCTCTTGTTGCTGCTGCTTGTCTCTTGTTGCTGCAGCTGGTCTCTTGTTGCTGCAGCTGTGTCTCTTGTTGCTGCAGCTGTGTCTCTTGTTGCTGCAGCTGTGTCTCTTGTTGCTGCAGCTGCCTCTCTTGTTGCTGCTGCTGCCTCTCTGTTGCTGCAGCTGTGTCTCTTGTGCTGCAGCTGTGTCTCTTGTTGCTGCAGCTGCCTCTCTTGTTGCTGCAGCTGCCTCTTGGTTGCTGCAGCTGTGTCTCTTGTTGCTGCGCTGCCTCTCTTGTTGCTGCAGCTGCTTCTCTTGTGCTGCAGCTGTGTCTCTTGTTGCTGCTGCTGTGTCTCTTGTTGCTGCAGCTGCCTCTCTTGTTGCTGCAGCTGTGTCTCTTGTTGCTGCAGCTGTGTCTCTTGTTGCTGCAGCTGTGTCTCTTGTTGCTGCAGCTGTGTCTCTTGTTGCTGCAGCTGTGTCTCTTGTTGCTGCAGCTGTGTCTCTTGTTGCTGCAGCTGTGTCTCTTGTTGCTGCAGCTGTGTCTCTTGTTGCTGCAGCTGTGTCTCTTGTTGCTGCTGCTGTGTCTCTTGTTGCTGCAGCTGTGTCTCTTGTTGCTGCAGCTGTGTCTCTTGTTGCTGCAGCTGTGTCTCTTGTTGCTGCAGCTGTGTCTCTTGTTGCTGCTGCTGTGTCTCTTGTTGCTGCAGCTGCCTCTCTTGTTGCTTCAGCTGTGTCTCTTGTTGCTGCAGCTGTGGCTCTTGTTGCTGCTGCTGTGTCTCTTGTTGCTGCAGCTGTGTCTCTTGTTGCTGCAACTGTGTCTCTTGTTGCTGCAGCTGTGTCTCTTGTTGCTGCAGCTGCCTCTCTTGTTGCTGCAGCTGCCTCTCTTGTAGCTGCAGCTGCCTCTCTTGTTGCTGCAGCTGCCTCTCTTGTTGCTGCAGCTGCCTCTCTTGTTGCTGCAGCTGCTGCTTCTACAGCTCTAGCTGCTTCAAGTACATTAGAAGAGAGGGAAGGAGGGTGGTAGGGAGGGAGGGTAAGGGGGCGGAGGGAAGGAGGGTTTAGGGAGGGAGGGGAGGAGGAAGGGAAGGTGAAGCAGAGAAAGCGAGAGACCATGAAAGTCACAGCCAGCGTCAAGTCTTTTGTTTTTTTTACCATGGTCTTCACTTGTCCAAACTCTGCACACACACACTCACACACACACACACACACACACACACACACACACACACACACACACACACACACGCACACACACACGCGCACACACTCACACACGCACACACACACACACACACACACACACACACAAACACACAAACACACGCACACACACACACACAAACACACGCACACACACACACACACACACACACAAACACACAAACACACACACACCACACACACACACACACACACACACACACACACACACACACGGGACCAACTTTACATGTAATCTACGTAAATGTTATGTCTACAGGAACTGAGTCGTGTGTATCGATGTTTGCACATGCTGTGAAATTAAAGGGTCCCCGTAGTACAGTCGGGTTCGTTCTCGGCTTACAATCGAGAACTTTGGGTTTCAGTCCCGGACGGGGACAGAAATGGCTGGGCGCCAAATGGTTCTGTTCACCTAGCAGTAAGTAGGGAACCCAGTAGTTAGTCACCCTGTTATGGGATGTCATCATGGAGAGGCTCAGTAATTCATCCGGGGGGAGCGAGGAGGGGGTGACCTTGATTTAAGCCTAACGTGCATAAAATTTCCACTATGTATGTCTTGTGAATGAACTGGTGTATAAATGTCTATTCCCGAACACAATGAATAAATTAATTTTAAATTATAAATTAATGAGACAGGTTGTGACAGATGACAATTGTAGAATTCTACAAGAGTTGAACAAGCTGCATAGATTGTCGGGGAGATGGCTACTGGAGTTTGACACGAGCAAGTGTAAAGTGATGGAAATGGAGAAGGCGACAGGAGACCAAAGGGACAGTTCACAAGGAAAGGAAACTACTTCCATGTAACGACTCAAGAAAGAGACCTGGGAGTGGACGTAACACCAAACCCAACTCCTAAATATGGAGTCATTTAGTCTGCTTTACACTACCTACGTGAGACCAGTCTTAGAGTATGCTGCCCCACCTAAAGAAACACAAAAGGAATCTAGCAATGTCTCTGAAGACTACGACGAGGCTTGTCCCAGACTTGCGCGGGATGGGATATGAAGAGAGACTGAAAGAACTTAACTTGACGACACTAGAAAGAGGGAGAAAGAAATGTGAGACATGATAGAGACGTACAAAATACATAAGAGGATTGACAGAGGGGAAATGTAGGAAATGTTCACAATGAATACCAATAAAACAAGGAGCCATTAGTGGAAGCTTGACACTCAGACGAGTTATTGAGATGTTAGAACGTTGTCTATTGTGGTAAGAGTAGTGGGAAAATGAGGTGAAGGAGCCGGTAAGGAAATAGGCGATGAGTCATTGCTTTAGACAAGCGGTGGTTAGAATGGCGGGGTCCAATCGCTAATGCTCGATCCTGCAGGCGCAAATAAGCGAGAACAAATAGTTTAACACATACACACACGCACACACACTGTGTGGGGCCGGCCAGCCGAGCGGACAGAACGCTGGACTTGTGATCCTGTGGTCCCGGGTTCGATCCCGAACGCCAGCGAGAAACATTGGGCAGAGTTTCTTTCACCCTATGCCCCTGTTACCTAGCAGTAAATAGGTACCTGGGAGTTAGTCAGCTGTCATGGGCTGCTTCCAGGGGTGTGTGTGTGTGTGTGTGTGTGTGTGTGTGTGTGTGTGTGTGTGTGTGTGAAAAAAAATAGTAGTAGATAGAAACAGTTGATTGACAGTTGAGAGACGGGCCGAAAGAGCAGAGCTCAACCCCCGCAAGCACAACTAGGTGAATAATCACACACACACACACACGTCTTTCTAACCACTAAACTATGCAAATTATCCATTTGGCGAAAACTCGGTCGCTTTCCCACAAAAGACAATCATTAGGCCTCAATTACGATGAGAGGTTAAGACTTTGTAATGGAGGCAGACGTCTCGGTAGTTTCACTCAATAGCCAGTCTTTAAGTGAGGCATTCTCCCCCCCCCCCCCTCTCTCTCTCTCTCACATAACACCAAACACCTGCTGTAAACTCTCATCATATATTACGCAACAGATACGTGGCTACCACACTACCACACAAGCCTGCTACCACACACACACACACACATATATATATATATGCAACAATCACAAAACATTAATCATAGATGTATGGAAAACCACAGTGAAATGGAGAAGGAGCTGAAATGTTGTCGACTGTTCAAGACTTCATCAAGAGACAGACTGGAGCAGCAGAGAGAGGGAAGGGAAGCACCCACACAGAGTTGGAGATTATATATATATATATATATATATATATATATATATATATATATATATATATATATATATATATATATATATACATGGTTCAATTCTCAAGTAAATAAGAAACTACAGCGTACTTAGATTATACCAGTAAGGGGTCAGGTGAAACAAGTAGAACTATACAAATGGGACAATAATAAAGGAAAAGGTCAAGCGTAAAAGAACAAAGGGAAAATAGAGTGACGAAGCACATACAAAAGGATTACATCCCCGCTGTGTAGTAGGCCTATATTTTGAGCAGTGTCTTCTATGTCGGCATCTTCACGTCCGGTCTTGTCCTACCTCTCATGGTGGGTAGAGGGAATAGTTCAGTAATTTGGGTATTAATGGGGGTTGGTTTTTAGTTTTCTTATGTGAATTGATTAAAGAATTTGTAATCTTCTTACATTCTGGGTTTTGTCTATTATACATGTGTTTTTACATTTCAACATTTCTCTTGTTAGGGTGATGTCATGGGCTTGTCTCAAGTGACTCCTGGTCAGTACCTGATTGAAGATGACAGGTCCAACGCTCGTCAAGCTTGGTCGACGTCATACCTATGTACTGTAGATTGAAGGTTACATCCTTCCGTGGGGGCAAGTGTACATGAATACAACGCTTGACTGTCTTGTACGAGGGTGTCTCTGTCGGCTTCGGGCTTTTTTTGATAATGAGTTCGGAAGTCTTCTTGGTTTGTAGAATAGGATCAGGGTCTGACGTTTTAGTTGGGCCTTTTTAGTCCTTTACAGATTATTTTTTTCATTTCTTTCTTTCTTTTATATGTTCATTGTGAATGGTTGATTTGTAATATATTTTTACTGGAGGTGTTGTAGTTTCCTTCGGTTCGTGGTTCAGGATGTACCATCGGATCAGGTGTCGTCTTATTGCTTTTGGTTTATTTCTATGTTGCTATCTCAATTGTTAACCAATACACTGAGTCTATCCTTTCATACTCCCTACTCACGTTACTCCATTCAGAGCAGTGGGTAAGCGCTCGACGAACATTAGCGTTGAGAACACTGCTTTGTATCTTTGGGGGCACTCACTCCTATCGTTCAGGCATAATCCTATGTGTGTAGGCTTGAGGCGGTATATACCTTGGTGTTTAAAGAGGTTCCTGTTTTTTATTATTAGTACATCCAGGAATGGCAGACAGTTATTTTCACTATTTCCATGGGTAAAACGGAAGTACTGACTCTCTACATGGCTTTTCAGATCAATTAGTTCATCTGAGTCTTTTACTATGACGCATATGTCATCTACATAACGGTAGTATACCATTGGTTTTTGCGTACTACTAAAGACTATCTTCGATGGTTCCCATGTAAAATTAGCGAATAACACTCTTAAGGGG
>WNGS01163966.1:2933-21392 GCA_020271785.1 Procambarus virginalis
AGGACTGTTTCAGTACTGTTGTGGACTGTTACAGTACTGTAGTAGACTGTTACAGTACTGTGGTGGACTGTTACAGTACTTTTGTGGACTGTTACAGTAGTGTTGTGTACTGTTACAGTACTGTGGAGGACTGTTACGGTACTGTGGTGGACTATTACCGTACTGTGGAAGACTGTTACAGTACTGTGGTGGACTGTTACAGTACTGTGGAGGACTGTTACAATACTGTGGAGGACTGTTACAGTACTGTGGTGGACTGTTACAGTACTGTGGAGGACTGTTACAGTACTGTGGAGGACTGTTACAGTACTATGGTCGACTGTTACAACACTGTGGTGGACTGTTACAGTTCTGTGGTGGACTGTTACAGTGCTGTGGTGGACTGTTAATGTACTGTGGTGGACTGTTACAGTACTGTGGTGGACTGTTACAGTACTGTGGTGGACTGTTACAGTACTGTGGTGGACTGTTACAGTACTGTGGTGGACTGTTACAGTACTGTGGTGGACTGTTACAGTACTGAGGAGGACTGTTACAGTACTGTGGTGAACTGTTACAGTACTGTAATGGACTGTTACAGTACTGTGGAGGACTGTTACAGTACTGTTGTGGACTGTTACAGTACTGTTGTGGACTGTTACGGTACTGTTGTGGACTGTTACAGTACTGTTGTGGACTGTTACAGTACTGTGGAGGACTGTTACGGTACTGTGGAGGACTGTTACAGTACTGTTGTGGACTGTTACAGTACTGTGGAGGACTGTTATGGTACTGTGAAGGACTGTTTCAGTACTGTTGTGGACTGTTACAGTACTGTAGTAGACTGTTACAGTACTGTGGTGGACTGTTACAGTACTGTTGTGGACTGTTACAGTACTGTTGTGTACTGTTACAGTACTGTGGAGGACTGTTACGGTACTGTGGTGGACTATTACCGTACTGTGGAAGACTGTTACAGTACTGTAATGGACTGTTACAGTACTGTGGAGGACTGTTACAGTACTGTGGTGGACTGTTACAGTACTGTGGTGGACTGTTACAGTATTGTGGTATACTGTTACAGTTTTGTGGAGGACTGTTACAGTACTGCTGTGGACTGTTACAGTACTGTTGTGGACTGTTACAGTACTGTGGAGGACTGTTACGGTACTGTGGAGGACTGTTACAGTACTGTTGTAGACTGTTACAGTACTGTGGAGGACTGTTATGGTACTGTGGATGACTGTTACAATACTGTTGTGGACTGTTACAGTACTGTGGTGGACTGTTACAGTACTGTGGTGGACTGTTACAGTACTGTTGTGGACTGTTACAGTACTGTTGTGGACTGTTACATTACTGTGGAGGACTGTTACAGTACTGTGGTGGACTGTTACAGTACTGTGGAGTACTGTTACAGTACTGTGGAGGACTGTTTCAGTACTGTGGTGGACTGTTACAACACTGTGGTGGACTGTTACAGTACTGTGGTGGACTGTTACAGTGCTGTGGTGGACTGTTAATGTACTGTGGTGGACTGTTACAGTACTGTGGTGGACTGTTACAGTACTGTGGTGGACTGTTACAGTACTGTGGTGGACTGTTACAGTACTGTGGTGGACTGTAACAGTACTGTGGTGGACTGTTACAATACTGTGGTGGACTGTTACAGTACTGTGGTGGACTGTTACAGTACTGTGGTGGACTGTTACAGTACTGTTGTGGACTGTTACAGTACTGTTGTGGACTGTTACAGTACTGTAGTGGACTTTTACAGTACTGTAGTGGACTGTTATAGTACTGTAGTGGACTGTTACAGTACTGTGGTGGACTGTTACAATACTGTGGAGGACTGTTACAGTACTGTTGTGGACTGTTACAGTACTGTGGATGACTGTTACGGTACTGTGGAGGACTGTTACAGTACTGTTGTGGACTGTTACAGTACTGTGGAGGACTGTTACGGTACTGTGGATGACTGTTACAGTACTGTTGTGGACTGTTACAGTACTGTGGTGGACTGTTACAGTACTGTGGTGGACTGTTACGGTACTGTTGTGGACTGTTACAGTACTGTTGTGGACTGTTACATTACTGTGGAGGACTGTTACAGTACTGTGGTGGACTGTTACAGTACTGTGGAGTACTGTTACAGTACTGTGGAGGACTGTTTCAGTACAGTGGTGGACTGTTACAGCACTGTGGTGGACTGTTACAGTACTGTATTGGACTGTTACAGTACTGTAGTGGACTGTTACAGTACTGTAATGGACTGTTACAGTACTGTGGTGGACTGTTACAGTACTGTGGAGGACTGTTACAGTACTGTGGAGGACTGTTACAGTACTGTTGTGGACTGTTACAGTACTGTTGTGGACTGTTACAGTACTGTTGTGGACTGTTACAGTACTGTTGTGGACTGTTACGGTACTGTTGTGGACTGTTACAGTACTGTTGTGGACTGTTACAGTACTGTGGAGGACTGTTACGGTACTGTGGAGGACTGTTACAGTACTGTTGTGGACTGTTACAGTACTCTGGAGGACTGTTATGGTACTGTGAAGGACTGTTTCAGTACTGTTGTGGACTGTTACAGTACTGTATTAGATTGTTACAGTACTGTGGTGGACTGTTACAGTACTGTGTGGACTGTTACAGTACTGTTGTGGACTGTTACAGTACTGTGGAGGACTGTTACAGTACTGTGGTGGACTGTTACCGTACTGTGGAGGACTGTTACAGTACTGTGGTGGACTGTTACAGTACTGTGGAGGACTGTTACAGTACTGTGGAGGACTGTTACAGTACTGTGGTGGACTGTTACAGTACTGTGGTGGACTGTTACAGTACTGTGGAGGACTGTTACAGTACTGTGGTGGACTGTTACAGTACTGTGGTGGACTGTTACAGTACTGTGGTGGACTGTTACAGTACTGTGGTGGACTGTTACAGTACTGTGGTGGACTGTTACAGTACTGTGGTGGACTGTTACAGTACTGTGGTGGACTGTTACAGTACTGTGGGGACTGTTACAGTACTGTGGTGGACTGTTACAGTACTGTGGTGGACTGTTACAGTACTGTGGTGGACTGTTACAGTACTGTGGTGACTGTTACAGTACTGTGGTGGACTGTTACAGTACTGTGGTGGACTGTTACAGTACTGTGGTGGACTGTTACAGTACTGTGGTGGACTGTTACAGTACTGTTGTGGACTGTTACAGTACTGTGGTGGACTGTTACAGTACTGTGGGGACTGTTACAGTACTGTGTGGACTGTTACAGTACTGTTGTGGACTGTTACAGTACTGTGTGGACTGTTACAGTACTGTAGTGGACTGTTACAGTACTGTAGTGGACTGTTACAGTACTGTGGTGGACTGTTACAGTACTGTGGAGGACTGTTACAGTACTGTGGTGGACTGTTACAGTACTGTGGTGGACTGTTACAGTACTGTGGAGGACTGTTACAGTACTGTGGAGGACTGTTACAGTACTGTGGTGGACTGTTACAGTACTGTTGTGGACTGTTACAGTACTGTGGAGGACTGTTACAGTACTGTGGAGGACTGTTACAGTACTGTGGTGGACTGTTACAGTACTGTGGAGGACTGTTACAGTACTGTGGAGGACTGTTACAGTACTGTTGTGGACTGTTACAGTACTGTGGTGGACTGTTACAGTACTGTGGTGGACTGTTACAGTACTGTTGTGGACTGTTACAGTACTGTTGTGGACTGTTACAGTACTGTGGAGGACTGTTACAGTACTGTGGTGGACTGTTACAGTACTGTGGAGGACTGTTACAGTACTGTGGAGTGGACTGTTACAGTACTGTGGTGGACTGTTACAGTACTGTGGTGGACTGTTACAGTACTGTGGTGGACTGTTACAGTACTGTGGAGGACTGTTACAGTACTGTGGTGGACTGTTACAGTACTGTAATGGACTGTTACAGTACTGTTGTGACTGTACAGTACTGTGGTGGACTGTTACAGTACTGTGGTGGACTGTTACAGTACTGTGGAGGACTGTTACAGTACTGTGTGGACTGTTACAGTACTGTGTGGACTGTTACAGTACTGTGGTGGACTGTTACAGTACTGTTGTGACTGTTACAGTACTGTGTGGACTGTTACAGTACTGTGGAGGACTGTTACAGTACTGTGGAGGACTGTTACAGTACTGTTGTGGACTGTTACAGTACTGTGGAGGACTGTTACGGTACTGTGGAGGACTGTTTCAGTACTGTTGTGGACTGTTACAGTACTGTGGTGGACTGTTACAGTACTGTGGTGGACTGTTACAGTACTGTTGTGGACTGTTACAGTACTGTTGTGACTGTTACAGTACTGTGGAGGACTGTTACAGTACTGTGGTGGACTGTTACCGTACTGTGGAGGACTGTTACAGTACTGTGGTGGACTGTTACAGTACTGTGGAGGACTGTTACAGTACTGTGGGGACTGTTACAGTACTGTGGTGGACTGTTACAGTACTGTGGAGGACTGTTACAGTACTGGGGGACTGTTACAGTACTGTGGGACTGTTACAGTACTGTGGTGACTGTTACAGTACTGTGGTGGACTGTTACAGTACTGTGGTGGACTGTTAAGTACTGTGGTGGACTGTTACAGTACTGTGGTGGACTGTTACAGTACTGTGGTGGACTGTTACAGTACTGTGGTGGACTGTTACAGTACTGTAGTGGACTGTTACAGTACTGTGGTGGACTGTTACAGTACTGTGGTGGACTGTTACAGTACTGTGGTGGACTGTTACAGTACTGTAGTGGACTGTTACAGTACTGTGGAGGACTGTTACAGTACTGTTGTGGACTGTTACAGTACTGTGTGGACTGTTACAGTACTGTGGGACTGTTACAGTACTGTTGTGGACTGTTACAGTACTGTGGAGGACTGTTACGGTACTGTGGAGGACTGTTACAGTACTGTTGTGGACTGTTACAGTACTGTGGAGGACTGTTACAGTACTGTGGAGGACTGTTACAGTACTGTTGTGGACTGTTACAGTACTGTAGTGGACTGTTACAGTACTGTGGTGGACTGTTACAGTACTGTTGTGGACTGTTACAGTACTGTTGTGGACTGTTACAGTACTGTGGAGGACTGTTACAGTACTGTGGTGGACTGTTACAGTACTGTGGTGGACTGTTACAGTACTGTGGTGGACTGTTACAGTACTGTGGAGGACTGTTACAGTACTGTGGTGGACTGTTACAGTACTGTGGTGGACTGTTACAGTACTGTGGACTGTTACAGTACTGTGGAGGACTGTTACAGTACTGTGTGGACTGTTACAGTACTGTGGTGGACTGTTACAGTACTGTGGAGGACTGTTACAGTACTGTGGAGGACTGTTACAGTACTGTTGTGACTGTTACAGTACTGTGGAGGACTGTTACAGTACTGTGGTGACTGTTACAGTACTGTTGTGGACTGTTACAGTACTGTGGTGGACTGTTACAGTACTGTGGTGGACTGTTACAGTACTGTTGTGGACTGTTACAGTACTGTTGTGGACTGTTACAGTACTGTGGAGGACTGTTACAGTACTGTGGTGGACTGTTACAGTACTGTGGAGGACTGTTACAGTACTGTGGTGGACTGTTACAGTACTGTGGTGGACTGTTACAGTACTGTGGTGGACTGTTACAGTACTGTGGTGGACTGTTACAGTACTGTGGTGGACTGTTACAGTACTGTGGTGGACTGTTACAGTACTGTGGTGGACTGTTACAGTACTGTGGTGGACTGTTACAGTACTGTGGTGGACTGTTACAGTACTGTGGTGGACTGTTACAGTACTGTGGTGGACTGTTACAGTACTGTGGTGGACTGTTACAGTACTGTGGTGGACTGTTACAGTACTGTGGTGGACTGTTACAGTACTGTTGTGGACTGTTACAGTACTGTTGTGGACTGTTACAGTACTGTAGTGGACTGTTACAGTACTGTGGTGGACTGTTACAGTACTGTAGTGGACTGTTACAGTACTGTGGTGGACTGTTACAGTACTGTGGAGGACTGTTACAGTACTGTTGTGGACTGTTACAGTACTGTGGTGGACTGTTACAGTACTGTGGAGGACTGTTACAGTACTGTGTGGACTGTTACAGTACTGTGGAGGACTGTTACAGTACTGTGGATGACTGTTACAGTACTGTGTGGACTGTTACAGTACTGTGGTGGACTGTTACAGTACTGTGGTGGACTGTTACAGTACTGTTGTGGACTGTTACAGTACTGTTGTGGACTGTTACAGTACTGTGGAGGACTGTTACAGTACTGTGGTGGACTGTTACAGTACTGTGGAGGACTGTTACAGTACTGTGGAGGACTGTTACAGTACTGTGGTGGACTGTTACAGTACTGTGGTGGACTGTTACAGTACTGTATGGACTGTTACAGTACTGTGGTGGACTGTTACAGTACTGTGGTGGACTGTTACAGTACTGTGGTGGACTGTTACAGTACTGTGGAGGACTGTTACAGTACTGTGGTGGACTGTTACAGTACTGTGGTGGACTGTTACAGTACTGTGGTGGACTGTTACAGTACTGTTGTGGACTGTTACAGTACTGTGGTGGACTGTTACAGTACTGTTGTGGACTGTTACAGTACTGTTGTGGACTGTTACAGTACTGTGGAGGACTGTTACAGTACTGTGGAGGACTGTTACAGTACTGTTGTGGACTGTTACAGTACTGTGGTGGACTGTTACAGTACTGTGTGGACTGTTACAGTACTGTGTGGACTGTTACAGTACTGTGGTGGACTGTTACAGTACTGTGGAGGACTGTTACAGTACTGTGGTGGACTGTTACAGTACTGTGGTGGACTGTTACAGTACTGTGAGGACTGTTACAGTACTGTGGTGGACTGTTACAGTACTGTGGTGGACTGTTACAGTACTGTGGTGGACTGTTACAGTACTGTGGTGGACTGTTACAGTACTGTGGTGGACTGTTACAGTACTGTGGTGGACTGTTACAGTACTGTGGTGGACTGTTACAGTACTGTGGTGGACTGTTACAGTACTGTGGTGGACTGTTACAGTACTGTGGAGGACTGTTACAGTACTGTGGTGGACTGTTACAGTACTGTGTGGACTGTTACAGTACTGTGGTGGACTGTTACAGTACTGTGGTGGACTGTTACAGTACTGTGGTGGACTGTTACAGTACTGTGGTGGACTGTTACAGTACTGTGGTGGACTGTTACAGTACTGTGGTGGACTGTTACAGTACTGTTGTGGACTGTTACAGTACTGTTGTGGACTGTTACAGTACTGTGGTGGACTGTTACAGTACTGTTGTGGACTGTTACAGTACTGTGGTGGACTGTTACAGTACTGTTGTGGACTGTTACAGTACTGTGTGGACTGTTACAGTACTGTTGTGGACTGTTACAGTACTGTTGTGGACTGTTACAGTACTGTTGTGGACTGTTACAGTACTGTGGTGGACTGTTACAGTACTGTGTGGACTGTTACAGTACTGTGGTGGACTGTTACAGTACTGTGGTGGACTGTTACAGTACTGTGGTGGACTGTTACAGTACTGTGGTGGACTGTTACAGTACTGTGGTGGACTGTTACAGTACTGTGGTGGACTGTTACAGTACTGTGGTGGACTGTTACAGTACTGTGGTGACTGTTACAGTACTGTTGTGGACTGTTACAGTACTGTTGTGGACTGTTACAGTACTGTGGTGGACTGTTACAGTACTGTGGTGGACTGTTACAGTACTGTGGAGGACTGTTACAGTACTGTGAGGACTGTTACAGTACTGTTGTGGACTGTTACAGTACTGTGGAGGACTGTTACAGTACTGTGGTGACTGTTACAGTACTGTTGTGGACTGTTACAGTACTGTGGTGGACTGTTACAGTACTGTGGTGGACTGTTACAGTACTGTTGTGGACTGTTACAGTACTGTGGTGGACTGTTACAGTACTGTGGAGGACTGTTACAGTACTGTGGTGGACTGTTACAGTACTGTGGAGGACTGTTACAGTACTGTGGTGGACTGTTACAGTACTGTGGTGGACTGTTACAGTACTGTGGTGGACTGTTACAGTACTGTGTGGACTGTTACAGTACTGTGGTGGACTGTTACAGTACTGTGGTGACTGTTACAGTACTGTGGTGGACTGTTACAGTACTGTGGGACTGTTACAGTACTGTGGTGGACTGTTACAGTACTGTGGTGGACTGTTACAGTACTGTTGTGGACTGTTACAGTACTGTGGTGGACTGTTACAGTACTGTGGTGGACTGTTACAGTACTGTGGTGGACTGTTACAGTACTGTGGTGGACTGTTACAGTACTGTGTGGACTGTTACAGTACTGTGTGGACTGTTACAGTACTGTGGTGGACTGTTACAGTACTGTGGTGGACTGTTACAGTACTGTGGTGGACTGTTACAGTACTGTGGAGGACTGTTACAGTACTGTGGAGGACTGTTACAGTACTGTGGTGGACTGTTACAGTACTGTGTGGACTGTTACAGTACTGTGGTGGACTGTTACAGTACTGTGGTGGACTGTTACAGTACTGTGGTGGACTGTTACAGTACTGTGGTGGACTGTTACAGTACTGTGGTGGACTGTTACAGTACTGTGGTGGACTGTTACAGTACTGTGGTGGACTGTTACAGTACTGTGGTGGACTGTTACAGTACTGTGGTGGACTGTTACAGTACTGTGGTGGACTGTTACAGTACTGTGGTGGACTGTTACAGTACTGTAGTGGACTGTTACAGTACTGTGGTGGACTGTTACAGTACTGTGGTGGACTGTTACAGTACTGTGGTGGACTGTTACAGTACTGTGGGACTGTTACAGTACTGTGGTGGACTGTTACAGTACTGTGGTGGACTGTTACAGTACTGTGGTGGACTGTTACAGTACTGTGGTGGACTGTTACAGTACTGTGGTGGACTGTTACAGTACTGTGGTGGACTGTTACAGTACTGTGGTGGACTGTTACAGTACTGTGGTGGACTGTTACAGTACTGTGGTGGACTGTTACAGTACTGTGGTGGACTGTTACAGTACTGTGGTGGACTGTTACAGTACTGTGGTGGACTGTTACAGTACTGTGGTGGACTGTTACAGTACTGTGGTGGACTGTTACAGTACTGTGGTGGACTGTTACAGTACTGTGGTGGACTGTTACAGTACTGTGGTGGACTGTTACAGTACTGTGGTGGACTGTTACAGTACTGTGGTGGACTGTTACAGTACTGTGGTGGACTGTTACAGTACTGTGGTGGACTGTTACAGTACTGTGGTGGACTGTTACAGTACTGTGGTGGACTGTTACAGTACTGTGGTGGACTGTTACAGTACTGTGGTGGACTGTTACAGTACTGTGGTGGACTGTTACAGTACTGTGGTGGACTGTTACAGTACTGTGGTGGACTGTTACAGTACTGTGGTGGACTGTTACAGTACTGTGGTGGACTGTTACAGTACTGTGGTGGACTGTTACAGTACTGTGGTGGACTGTTACAGTACTGTGGTGGACTGTTACAGTACTGTGGTGGACTGTTACAGTACTGTGGTGGACTGTTACAGTACTGTTGTGGACTGTTACAGTACTGTGGTGGACTGTTACAGTACTGTGGTGGACTGTTACAGTACTGTGGTGGACTGTTACAGTACTGTGGTGGACTGTTACAGTACTGTGGTGGACTGTTACAGTACTGTGGTGGACTGTTACAGTACTGTGTGGACTGTTACAGTACTGTGGTGGACTGTTACAGTACTGTGGTGGACTGTTACAGTACTGTGGTGGACTGTTACAGTACTGTGGTGGACTGTTACAGTACTGTGGTGGACTGTTACAGTACTGTGGTGGACTGTTACAGTACTGTGGTGGACTGTTACAGTACTGTGGTGGACTGTTACAGTACTGTGGTGGACTGTTACAGTACTGTGGTGGACTGTTACAGTACTGTGGTGGACTGTTACAGTACTGTGGTGGACTGTTACAGTACTGTGGTGGACTGTTACAGTACTGTGGTGGACTGTTACAGTACTGTGGTGGACTGTTACAGTACTGTGGTGGACTGTTACAGTACTGTGGTGGACTGTTACAGTACTGTGGTGGACTGTTACAGTACTGTGGTGGACTGTTACAGTACTGTGGTGGACTGTTACAGTACTGTGGTGGACTGTTACAGTACTGTGGTGGACTGTTACAGTACTGTGGTGGACTGTTACAGTACTGTGGTGGACTGTTACAGTACTGTGGTGGACTGTTACAGTACTGTGGTGGACTGTTACAGTACTGTGGTGGACTGTTACAGTACTGTGGTGGACTGTTACAGTACTGTGGTGGACTGTTACAGTACTGTGGTGGACTGTTACAGTACTGTGGTGGACTGTTACAGTACTGTGGTGGACTGTTACAGTACTGTGGTGGACTGTTACAGTACTGTGGTGGACTGTTACAGTACTGTGGTGGACTGTTACAGTACTGTGGTGGACTGTTACAGTACTGTGGTGGACTGTTACAGTACTGTGGTGGACTGTTACAGTACTGTGGTGGACTGTTACAGTACTGTGGTGGACTGTTACAGTACTGTGGTGGACTGTTACAGTACTGTGGTGGACTGTTACAGTACTGTGGTGGACTGTTACAGTACTGTGGTGGACTGTTACAGTACTGTGGTGGACTGTTACAGTACTGTGGTGGACTGTTACAGTACTGTGGTGGACTGTTACAGTACTGTGGTGGACTGTTACAGTACTGTGTGGACTGTTACAGTACTGTGGTGGACTGTTACAGTACTGTGGTGGACTGTTACAGTACTGTGGTGGACTGTTACAGTACTGTGGTGGACTGTTACAGTACTGTGGTGGACTGTTACAGTACTGTGGTGGACTGTTACAGTACTGTGGTGGACTGTTACAGTACTGTGGTGGACTGTTACAGTACTGTGGTGGACTGTTACAGTACTGTGGTGGACTGTTACAGTACTGTGGTGGACTGTTACAGTACTGTGGTGGACTGTTACAGTACTGTGGTGGACTGTTACAGTACTGTGGTGGACTGTTACAGTACTGTGGTGGACTGTTACAGTACTGTGGTGGACTGTTACAGTACTGTGGTGGACTGTTACAGTACTGTGGTGGACTGTTACAGTACTGTGGTGGACTGTTACAGTACTGTGGTGGACTGTTACAGTACTGTGGTGGACTGTTACAGTACTGTTGGACTGTTACAGTACTGTGGTGGACTGTTACAGTACTGTTGTGGACTGTTACAGTACTGTGGTGGACTGTTACAGTACTGTGGTGGACTGTTACAGTACTGTGGTGGACTGTTACAGTACTGTGGTGGACTGTTACAGTACTGTGGTGGACTGTTACAGTACTGTGGTGGACTGTTACAGTACTGTTGTGGACTGTTACAGTACTGTGGTGGACTGTTACAGTACTGTGGTGGACTGTTACAGTACTGTGGTGGACTGTTACAGTACTGTGGGGACTGTTACAGTACTGTTGTGGACTGTTACAGTACTGTGGAGGACTGTTACAGTACTGTGGTGGACTGTTACAGTACTGTGGAGGACTGTTACAGTACTGTGTGGACTGTTACAGTACTGTTGTGGACTGTTACAGTACTGTGGAGGACTGTTACAGTACTGTGGTGGACTGTTACAGTACTGTGTGGACTGTTACAGTACTGTGGTGGACTGTTACAGTACTGTGGTGGACTGTTACAGTACTGTGGTGGACTGTTACAGTACTGTTGTGGACTGTTACAGTACTGTGTGGACTGTTACAGTACTGTGGTGGACTGTTACAGTACTGTGGTGGACTGTTACAGTACTGTGTGGACTGTTACAGTACTGTGGTGGACTGTTACAGTACTGTGGTGGACTGTTACAGTACTGTGGTGGACTGTTACAGTACTGTGTGGACTGTTACAGTACTGTGGTGGACTGTTACAGTACTGTGGTGGACTGTTACAGTACTGTGGTGGCGGTACTGTGGAGGACTGTTACAGTACTGTGGTGGACTGTTACAGTACTGTGGAGGACTGTTACAGTACTTGTGGACTGTTACAGTACTGTGTGGACTGTTACAGTACTGTGGTGGACTGTTACAGTACTGTGGTGGACTGTTACAGTACTGTGTGGACTGTTACAGTACTGTGGTGGACTGTTACAGTACTGTGGTGGACTGTTACAGTACTGTGGTGGACTGTTACAGTACTGTGGTGGACTGTTACAGTACTGTGGTGGACTGTTACAGTACTGTGGTGGACTGTTACAGTACTGTTGTGGACTGTTACAGTACTGTGGTGGACTGTTACAGTACTGTGGTGGACTGTTACAGTACTGTGGTGGACTGTTACAGTACTGTGGTGGACTGTTACAGTACTGTTGGAGGACTGTTACAGTACTGTGTGGACTGTTACAGTACTGTGGTGGACTGTTACAGTACTGTGGTGGACTGTTACAGTGTAGTGGACTGTTACAGTACTGTGGAGGACTGTTACAGTACTGTGGAGGACTGTTACAGTACTGTGGTGGACTGTTACAGTACTGTTGTGGACTGTTACAGTACTGTGAGGACTGTTACAGTACTGTTGTGGACTGTTACAGTACTGTGGTGGACTGTTACAGTACTGTTGTGGACTGTTACAGTACTGTGGAGGACTGTTACAGTACTGTGGTGGACTGTTACAGTACTGTTGTGGACTGTTACAGTACTGTGNTGTGGTGGACTGTTACAGTACTGTGGTGGACTGTTACAGTACTGTATTGGACTGTTACAGTACTGTAGTGGACTGTTACAGTACTGTGGTGGACTGTTACAGTACTGTGGTGGACTGTTACAGTACTGTGGTGGACTGTTACAGTACTGTGGTGGACTGTTACAGTACTGTGGTGGACTGTTACAGTACTGTGGTGGACTGTTACAGTACTGTGGTGGACTGTACAGTACTGTGGTGGACTGTTACAGTACTGTGGTGGACTGTTACAGTACTGTGTGGACTGTTACAGTACTGTGGTGGACTGTTACAGTACTGTAGTGGACTGTTACAGTACTGTGGTGGACTGTTACAGTACTGTGGTGGACTGTTACAGTACTGTGGTGGACTGTTACAGTACTGTGGTGGACTGTTACAGTACTGTAGTGGACTGTTACAGTACTGGAGTGGACTGTTTACAGTACTGTGGTGGACTGTTACAGTACTGTTGTGGACTGTTACAGTACTGTGGTGACTGTTACAGTACTGTGGTGGACTGTTACAGTACTGTGGTGGACTGTTACAGTACTGTGGTGGACTGTTACAGTACTGTGGTGGACTGTTACAGTACTGTGTGGACTGTTACAGTACTGTATGGACTGTGTACTGTGGTGGACTGTTACAGTACTGTTGTGGACTGTTACAGTACTGTGGAGACTGTTACAGTACTGTGGTGGACTGTTACAGTACTGTGTTGGACTGTACAGTACTGTGGTGGACTGTTACAGTACTGTGGTGGACTGTTACAGTACTGTGGTGGACTGTTACAGTACTGTGGTGGACTGTTACAGTACTGTGGTGGACTGTTACAGTACTGTGGTGGACTGTTACAGTACTGTGTGGACTGTTACAGTACTGTGGTGGACTGTTACAGTACTGTGGTGGACTGTTACAGTACTGTGGTGGACTGTTACAGTACTGTGGTGGACTGTTACAGTACTGTGGTGGACTGTTACAGTACTGTGGTGGACTGTTACAGTACTGTGGTGGACTGTTACAGTACTGTGGTGGACTGTTACAGTACTGTGGTGGACTGTTACAGTACTGTGGTGGACTGTTACAGTACTGTGGTGGACTGTTACAGTACTGTGGTGGACTGTTACAGTACTGTGGGGACTGTTACAGTACTGTTGGACTGTTACAGTACTGTGGTGGACTGTTACAGTACTGTGGTGGACTGTTACAGTACTGTGTGGACTGTTACAGTACTGTGGTGGACTGTTACAGTACTGTGGTGGACTGTTACAGTACTGTGGTGGACTGTTACAGTACTGTGGTGGACTGTTACAGTACTGTTGTGGACTGTTACAGTACTGTGGTGGACTGTTACAGTACTGTGGTGGACTGTTACAGTACTGTGGTGGACTGTTACAGTACTGTGGTGGACTGTTACAGTACTGTGGTGGACTGTTACAGTACTGTGTGGACTGTTACAGTACTGTTGTGGACTGTTACAGTACTGTGGTGGACTGTTACAGTACTGTGTGGACTGTTACAGTACTGTGGTGGACTGTTACAGTACTGTGGTGGACTGTTACAGTACTGTGGGGACTGTTACAGTACTGTGGTGGACTGTTACAGTACTGTGGTGGACTGTTACAGTACTGTGGTGGACTGTTACAGTACTGTGGTGGACTGTTACAGTACTGTGGTGGACTGTTACAGTACTGTGGTGGACTGTTACAGTACTGTGGTGGACTGTTACAGTACTGTGGTGGACTGTTACAGTACTGTGGTGGACTGTTACAGTACTGTGGTGGACTGTTACAGTACTGTGGTGGACTGTTACAGTACTGTGGTGGACTGTTACAGTACTGTGGTGGACTGTTACAGTACTGTGGTGGACTGTTACAGTACTGTGGTGGACTGTTACAGTACTGTGGTGGACTGTTACAGTACTGTGGTGGACTGTTACAGTACTGTGGTGGACTGTTACAGTACTGTGGTGGACTGTTACAGTACTGTGGTGGACTGTTACAGTACTGTGGTGGACTGTTACAGTACTGTGGTGGACTGTTACAGTACTGTGGTGGACTGTTACAGTACTGTGGTGGACTGTTACAGTACTGTGGTGGACTGTTACAGTACTGTGGTGGACTGTTACAGTACTGTGGTGGACTGTTACAGTACTGTGGTGGACTGTTACAGTACTGTGTGGACTGTTACAGTACTGTGGTGGACTGTTACAGTACTGTGTGGACTGTTACAGTACTGTGGTGGACTGTTACAGTACTGTGGTGGACTGTTACAGTACTGTGGTGGACTGTTACAGTACTGTGGTGGACTGTTACAGTACTGTGGTGGACTGTTACAGTACTGTGGTGGACTGTTACAGTACTGTGGTGGACTGTTACAGTACTGTGGTGGACTGTTACAGTACTGTGGTGGACTGTTACAGTACTGTGTGGACTGTTACAGTACTGTGGTGGACTGTTACAGTACTGTGGTGGACTGTTACAGTACTGTGGTGGACTGTTACAGTACTGTGGTGGACTGTTACAGTACTGTGGTGGACTGTTACAGTACTGTGGTGGACTGTTACAGTACTGTGGTGGACTGTTACAGTACTGTGGTGGACTGTTACAGTACTGTGGTGGACTGTTACAGTACTGTGGTGGACTGTTACAGTACTGTGGTGGACTGTTACAGTACTGTGGTGGACTGTTACAGTACTGTGGTGGACTGTTACAGTACTGTGGTGGACTGTTACAGTACTGTGGTGGACTGTTACAGTACTGTGGTGGACTGTTACAGTACTGTGGTGGACTGTTACAGTACTGTGGTGGACTGTTACAGTACTGTGGTGGACTGTTACAGTACTGTGGTGGACTGTTACAGTACTGTGGTGGACTGTTACAGTACTGTGGTGGACTGTTACAGTACTGTGGTGGACTGTTACAGTACTGTGGTGGACTGTTACAGTACTGTGGTGGACTGTTACAGTACTGTGGTGGACTGTTACAGTACTGTGGTGGACTGTTACAGTACTGTGGTGGACTGTTACAGTACTGTGGTGGACTGTTACAGTACTGTGGTGGACTGTTACAGTACTGTGGTGGACTGTTACAGTACTGTGGTGGACTGTTACAGTACTGTGGTGGACTGTTACAGTACTGTGGTGGACTGTTACAGTACTGTGGTGGACTGTTACAGTACTGTGGTGGACTGTTACAGTACTGTGGTGGACTGTTACAGTACTGTGGTGGACTGTTACAGTACTGTGGTGGACTGTTACAGTACTGTGGTGGACTGTTACAGTACTGTGGTGGACTGTTACAGTACTGTGGTGGACTGTTACAGTACTGTGGTGGACTGTTACAGTACTGTGGTGGACTGTTACAGTACTGTGGTGGACTGTTACAGTACTGTGGTGGACTGTTACAGTACTGTGGTGGACTGTTACAGTACTGTGGTGGACTGTTACAGTACTGTGGTGGACTGTTACAGTACTGTGGTGGACTGTTACAGTACTGTGGTGGACTGTTACAGTACTGTGGTGGACTGTTACAGTACTGTGGTGGACTGTTACAGTACTGTGGTGGACTGTTACAGTACTGTGGTGGACTGTTACAGTACTGTGGTGGACTGTTACAGTACTGTGGTGGACTGTTACAGTACTGTGGTGGACTGTTACAGTACTGTGGTGGACTGTTACAGTACTGTGGTGGACTGTTACAGTACTGTGGTGGACTGTTACAGTACTGTGGTGGACTGTTACAGTACTGTGGTGGACTGTTACAGTACTGTGGTGGACTGTTACAGTACTGTGGTGGACTGTTACAGTACTGTGGTGGACTGTTACAGTACTGTGGTGGACTGTTACAGTACTGTGGTGGACTGTTACAGTACTGTGGTGGACTGTTACAGTACTGTGGTGGACTGTTACAGTACTGTGGTGGACTGTTACAGTACTGTGGTGGACTGTTACAGTACTGTGGTGGACTGTTACAGTACTGTGGTGGACTGTTACAGTACTGTGGTGGACTGTTACAGTACTGTGGTGGACTGTTACAGTACTGTGGTGGACTGTTACAGTACTGTGGTGGACTGTTACAGTACTGTGGTGGACTGTTACAGTACTGTGGTGGACTGTTACAGTACTGTGGTGGACTGTTACAGTACTGTGGTGGACTGTTACAGTACTGTGGTGGACTGTTACAGTACTGTGGTGGACTGTTACAGTACTGTGGTGGACTGTTACAGTACTGTGGTGGACTGTTACAGTACTGTGGTGGACTGTTACAGTACTGTGGTGGACTGTTACAGTACTGTGGTGGACTGTTACAGTACTGTGGTGGACTGTTACAGTACTGTGGTGGACTGTTACAGTACTGTGGTGGACTGTTACAGTACTGTGGTGGACTGTTACAGTACTGTGGTGGACTGTTACAGTACTGTGGTGGACTGTTACAGTACTGTGGTGGACTGTTACAGTACTGTGGTGGACTGTTACAGTACTGTGGTGGACTGTTACAGTACTGTGGTGGACTGTTACAGTACTGTGGTGGACTGTTACAGTACTGTGGTGGACTGTTACAGTACTGTGGTGGACTGTTACAGTACTGTGGTGGACTGTTACAGTACTGTGGTGGACTGTTACAGTACTGTGGTGGACTGTTACAGTACTGTGGTGGACTGTTACAGTACTGTGGTGGACTGTTACAGTACTGTGGTGGACTGTTACAGTACTGTGGTGGACTGTTACAGTACTGTGGTGGACTGTTACAGTACTGTGGTGGACTGTTACAGTACTGTGGTGGACTGTTACAGTACTGTGGTGGACTGTTACAGTACTGTGGTGGACTGTTACAGTACTGTGGTGGACTGTTACAGTACTGTGGTGGACTGTTACAGTACTGTGGTGGACTGTTACAGTACTGTGGTGGACTGTTACAGTACTGTGGTGGACTGTTACAGTACTGTGGTGGACTGTTACAGTACTGTGGTGGACTGTTACAGTACTGTGGTGGACTGTTACAGTACTGTGGTGGACTGTTACAGTACTGTGGTGGACTGTTACAGTACTGTGGTGGACTGTTACAGTACTGTGGTGGACTGTTACAGTACTGTGGTGGACTGTTACAGTACTGTGGTGGACTGTTACAGTACTGTGGTGGACTGTTACAGTACTGTGGTGGACTGTTACAGTACTGTGGTGGACTGTTACAGTACTGTGGTGGACTGTTACAGTACTGTGGTGGACTGTTACAGTACTGTGGTGGACTGTTACAGTACTGTGGTGGACTGTTACAGTACTGTGGACTGTTACAGTACTGTGGTGGACTGTTACAGTACTGTGGTGGACTGTTACAGTACTGTGGTGGACTGTTACAGTACTGTGTGGACTGTTACAGTACTGTGGTGGACTGTTACAGTACTGTGGTGGACTGTTACAGTACTGTGGTGGACTGTTACAGTACTGTGGTGGACTGTTACAGTACTGTGGTGGACTGTTACAGTACTGTTGGGACTGTTACGTACTGTGTGGACTGTTACAGTACTGTGGTGGACTGTTACAGTACTGTGGTGGACTGTTACAGTACTGTGGTGGACTGTTACAGTACTGTGGAGACTGTTACAGTACTGTGGGGACTGTTACAGTACTGTGGTGGACTGTTACAGTACTGTGGGGACTGTTACAGTACTGTGGAGGACTGTTACAGTACTGTGGTGGACTGTTACAGTA
>WNGS01163968.1:4101-17953 GCA_020271785.1 Procambarus virginalis
CAATCCCCCGACCGTCCAAGTGGTTGGGCAGCCAGTCCTTTCCCCGTCTCATCCCAGATCTTTATCCTGAACCCTATCCCCTGTGCTGTATAGTCGTATTGGCTCGGCGCTTTTCCCCTGACAATCCAGTCCCTCCCCAGCCCCACAGGTGGACAGGTTGATCAACTGACAGGATCCTCCGCCAGCCGGGCTGGGCCTCGACTTGTGAGAGTTCTGGTCCACCGGCTGTTGCTTTGCAGCGGCCCGAAGCCCACATACCCACCACAGCCCGGGTGGTCCGGCACTCCTTGCAGAAAACTGTCCAATTTTTCTGGAAGTTCCACTTCTTTAATATATATATATAATATATTATTATTATATATTATGATACGATAATATATAATATATAATCTAATATATATATATATAAAGATGGACCAAGAGGGTTAAGGGAAGTAGGGTGTCTGGAAATCACCAGAACCCTGGTTCAAGTCACCTCGATGCCCCAAAATGATTGTTCTCATTGCTACATCACGCCATTTATGATTTCCTTTGTGTTGTGTGTGTGTGTGTGTTGTGTGTGTGGTGTGTGTGTATGGGTGTACTCACCTAGTTGTATTTTGTTGTGCTTGCGGGGGTTGAGCTCTGGCTTATTCGGCCCGCCTCTCAACCGTCGATAAGCAGGTGTACAGTTTCCTGAGCCTAATGGGCTTTATCTTCATATCTACATTTGAAACTGTGTATGGAGTCAGCCTCCCCCACAGTCGCTTCCTGATGCATGGCATTTGTCAACCACTCTGACCACTAAAAAAGTTCTTTTCTACTATCTCTGTGGCTCATTTGGGCACTCAGCTTCACACCTGTGTCCCCTAGTGCGTGTGCCCCTTGTGTTAAACAAGCCTGCTCCTTTATCGAATCCCTGTCCGAATTCCCCTGAGAATCTTGAACTGTGGGTGATCATGTCCCCCCTAACTCTTCTCGCTTCCAACGAAGTGGGTTTTAATTCCTGCAGTCGCCTCCTCGTAGCTCATAACTATCAGCTCGGGTACTAGTCTGGTGGCCAAACCTTTGAACCTTTTCCAGTTTAGTCTTTACTTGACTAGATATGGACGACTCCATGCTGGAGGTGTTGGTGTGTGTGTGTGTGTGTGTTGTGTGTGTGTGGTTGTGTAGTTGTGTTGTGTGTTGGGTGTGTGTGTGGTTGTTGTGTGTGTGTATTTTCACCTAGGTGTGTTTTGCGGGGGTTGAGCGTTTGCTCTTTCGGGCCCGCCTCTCAACTCTCAAATCAACCCTGTCGTATTCTACTACTACTATTTTTTCCGCATCACACACACACACCCCTCGGGAAGCAAGCCGTGACAGCTGACTAACATCCCAAGGTACCTATTTACTGGCTAGGGTAACAGGGGCAATAGGGTGAAAGGAAACTCTACCCATTTCTCCTCCGGCGTCCGGGACGAACCCGGGACCACAGGGATCATGTGCTCCAGCGTGGATGTCCGCTTCGGCCCACCGGCTCCGTGTGCCATGTGCATGCGTGCTCGTCGCACCATTCCCCCCCTCAGCTTGCCCTTGGTGACCTTGCACCTCATTTCCCGCCATCCTGCAAGACACCGTCACTCTCGCGGGCAGCGGCCTATCAACACCTCCACACTACCCAGAGAAAGTGTTCCTGCCGCCAGCCTCACTTTCAATATGCCTCCAGGACCCAACCCCGTCGCCCTAACCTCATTTTCACCGCCACCCGTCCCCCCACCCCCCTAGACCACCCCCGCCGGGTAAATAAGCCCCCCCCCCCCCCGCCCCACCACAACCTGACCTTCCCAAATAAAGATACATCTCAGTTGGATGTCCCTAAATCACCAACGGGATAAACTATGGTTGTATTAAACATCATTGGAGCTCAAAAAACCCCACGTTTTGTATGTGTGGATTGTCGAGTAGGTTCCGGCCACACACACACACACACACACCACACACACACACACAACACACAACCACACACACACACACCACACACACACACACCACACACCCACAAACACAATTAATTACTTATCCTCACTTCGCTGGAAGACAGAAGAGTTAGGGGGGACATGATCACCACATTTAAGATTCTGAAGGGAATTGATAGGTAGATAAAGACAGGCTGTTGTAACACAAGGGGCACACGCACAAGGGGACCAGCGGTGGAAACTGAGTGCCCAAATGAGCCACAGAGATTAGAAAGACTTTTTTAGTGTCAGAGTGGTTGCCAAATGGAATGCATTCGGAATAATGTGGTGGAGGCTGACTCCATACACGTTCCAAGTGTAGATATGAATAGAGCCCAGTAGGCTCAGGAATCTGTACACTGGTTGATTGACAGTTGAGAGGCGGGACCAAAGAGCCAAAGCTCAACCCCCGCAAGCACAATTAAGGTGATTACACACACACACACACACACTATTGGGCTATAGAACCCAATAGGCTCAGGAATCGTACACCTGTTGATTGACGTTGAGAAGCGGGACCAAAGAGCTGACGCTCAACCCCCGCAAACACAACTAGGTGAGTACAACTAGGGTTAGTACACCACACACGACACCACACACACCCACACTCACACAGCACTCAACTCACTCACACTCACTCACACTCACTCACACTCACTCACACTCACTCACACTCACTCACACTGCACTCACACTCACACTCATCACTCACTCACTCACTCACACTCCTCACCGCACTCACACTCACACACGTCACTCACCACGCACTACCACACTCTCCACCTCACTCACACTCCACTCACACACTCACCATCACTCACACTCACTCACACTCACCTACTCACACTCACGCACTCACACTCACTCACACTCACTCACACACACACACACTCACACACTCACACTCACACTCACTCACACTACACACAAACCACTCACACCTCTCTGATCGACCCACCAATCCCCTGCTCCCGCCCGGCACAGTCAGCTGATTGCCCAAACGTAAACAATGAAACCCATGACGTCACATGGCGTCACATGTACAGTTGCCGGACATCAAGTATGGTGAAATCCGCTCAGTCCATTTGTCTCCGGGGTCCTGTTCTAGTCCCCCTAACGCTTATTTTAAAATATTTCCTCGAACGTCGAGTTGACTAGGCAGTGCCACTCACCCAATGAGTGAACGCTAACCACTACCCAGCGGTGTCTGGGTACAAGTGACAGGATGAACAACCCAGCGGGTTTTCTTCCTATTGGGGAGTGTTGTACATGCTGCTATGGCGGTGTGTCCACTCACAGGATGAGTGGCGCTGCCCAATACTGTCACTATGGCGGTGTGTCCACTCACAGGATGAGTGACGCTGTCCAATACTGTCACTATGGCGGTGTGTCCACTCACAGGATGAGTGGCGCTGCCCAATACTGTCACTATGGCGGTGTGTCCACTCACAGGATGAGTGGCGCTGCCCAATACTGTCACTATGGCGGTGTGTCCACTCACAGGATGAGTGGCGCTGCCCAATACTGTCACTATGGCGGTGTGTCCACTCACAGGATGAGTGACGCTGCCCAATACTGTCACTATGGCGGTGTGTCCACTCACAGGATGAGTGACGCTGCCCAATACTGTCACTATGGCGGTGTGTCCACTCACAGGATGAGTGACGCTGCCCAATACTGTCACTATGGCGGTGTGTCCACTCACAGGATGAGTGGCGCTGCCCAATACTGTCACTATGGCGGTGTGTCCACTCACAGGATGAGTGGCGCTGCCCAATACTGTCACTATGGCGGTGTGTCCACTCACAGATGAGTGGCGCTGCCCAATACTGTCACTATGGCGGTGTGTCCACTCACAGGATGAGTGGCGCTGCCCAATACTGTCACTATGGCGGTGTGTCCACTCACAGGATGAGTGGCGCTGCCCAATACTGTCACTATGGCGGTGTGTCCACTCACAGGATGAGTGGCGCTGCCCAATACTGTCACTATGGCGGTGTGTCCACTCACAGGATGAGTGACGCTGCCCAATACTGTCACTATGGCGGTGTGTCCACTCACAGGATGAGTGGCGCTGCCCAATACTGTCACTATGGCGGTGTGTCCACTCACAGGATGAGTGGCGCTGCCCAATACTGTCACTATGGCGGTGTGTCCACTCACAGGATGAGTGGCGCTGCCCAATACTGTCACTATGGCGGTGTGTCCACTCACAGGATGAGTGACGCTGCCCAATACTGTCACTATGGCGGTGTGTCCACTCACAGGATGAGTGGCGCTGCCCAATACTGTCACTATGGCGGTGTGTCCACTCACAGGATGAGTGGCGCTGCCCAATACTGTCACTATGGTGGTGTGTCCACTCACAGGATGAGTGGCGCTGCCCAATACTGTCACTATGGCGGTGTGTCCACTCACAGGATGAGTGGCGCTGCCCAATACTGTCACTATGGCGGTGTGTCCACTCACAGGATGAGTGGCGCTGCCCAATACTGTCACTATGGCGGTGTGTCCACTCACAGGATGAGTGGCGCTGCCCAATACTGTCACTATGGCGGTGTGTCCACTCACAGGATGAGTGGCGCTGCCCAATACTGTCACTATGGCGGTGTGTCCACTCACAGGATGAGTGGCGCTGCCCAATACTGTCACTATGGCGGTGTGTCCACTCACAGGATGAGTGGCGCTGCCCAATACTGTCACTATGGCGGTGTGTCCACTCACAGGATGAGTGGCGCTGCCCAATACTGTCACTATGGCGGTGTGTCCACTCACAGGATGAGTGGCGCTGCCCAATACTGTCACTATGGCGGTGTGTCCACTCACAGGATGAGTGGCGCTGCCCAATACTGTCACTATGGCGGTGTGTCCACTCACAGGATGAGTGGCGCTGCCCAATACTGTCACTATGGCGGTGTGTCCACTCACAGGATGAGTGACGCTGCCCAATACTGTCACTATGGCGGTGTGTCCACTCACAAGATGAGTGGCGCTGCCCAATACTGTCACTATGGCGGTGTGTCCACTCACAGGATGAGTGGCGCTGTCCAATACTGTCACTATGGCGGTGTGTCCACTCACAGGATGAGTGGCGCTGCCCAATACTGTCACTATGGCGGTGTGTCCACTCACAGGATGAGTGGCGCTGCCCAATACTGTCACTATGGCGGTGTGTCCACTCACAGGATGAGTGGCGCTGCCCAATACTGTCACTATGGTGGTGTGTCCACTCACAGGATGAGTGGCGCTGCCCAATACTGTCACTATGGCGGTGTGTCCACTCACAGGATGGGTGGCGCTGCCCAATACTGTCACTATGGCGGTGTGTCCACTCACAGGATGGGTGGCGCTGCCCAATACTGTCACTATGGCGGTGTGTCCACTCACAGGATGGGTGGCGCTGCCCAATAAACTCGCCCCTCGGGGCAAAATTTAAAAAAATTAAAATTAAACTAGGCAGCAGCAGTCGGGACTCCCCCTAACTGTCTCAAGTGAACAGTTCACCAAACAAGACTTGACATTCACCAGCCACTTGTGTTATCTTGCAGGTGCAAATAGTGTTATCCTAACCCACACAACCTGGGGGATCATTCTTCTACTCGAGTTTCTCGTCTCTCTCACAAGGGCGCAACCTTTAAAGTATTGAACTTAATTCTCATGTTTGTAACTCAAATAAATGCCTACCTGACTCCACATTTAAGGTTTTTGTAATTTAAAACAATTTTTATTTAAAATAATTCTAATAATTTAAATTCTAATAATTTTTCTAATAAGACGCTTTCGTGTTTGGCGCCACCATAACATGCTATGAAAAATATATGAAATATATGGAAATATATGAAAACATAATATATGTAAATATATTATGAAATATATGTGTTATATGAACACACAATATATGAAAAATATTACCAAATGAGGCGGTTAAGGCGCACTTTACCGTGTGCATCAATTAGCAGTCTTGAACACACTATTACAGGATCAGGAAGAAAATAATCGACAAGTTAAAAGCTAAATGTTTTCTGAGAGAAAAGAACGTCCGAACGGCCCGGTCTCTGACCAGGCCCTCTGGTTGCTGGCCCGGTCTCTGACCAGGCCCTCTGGTTGCTGGCCCGGTCTCTGACCAGGCCTTTTGGCTGCTGGCCCGGTCTCTGGCTGGTGGCCCGGTCAACCAACCCGTTCTCGCACTTCCTTATAGTCAATATTTGGCTTATGAATAAGTGCATATGTGACATACTAATTTATTGTGAATATTTGAGTTTACCTCGAAAAGCTGAATAGAAAACACCGACCTAACCTAACCTTCTTAGTATGTTAAGATATTACAATTAGTACTGAACCTATACCTATATTGATATTACAGTTTTATAAAAATAATAAAACAAAACTAAAATATTATAAATATTTATTTATTATAAATAAACATTTATATCCTGAGTTATATTGACATATCCTGAGTTACTTTACATATATAAATTGTAAAGTAACTCAGGATATTGTCAAATTTTGTATAAAAACTTTATTGTTTAATGATACTGAGAGGAAGAGTTAGTGCCTTGGAAAAAATATGGCCTGGAATATGTCACATAAGTACTTATTTATAAGCCAAATAGTGACTATAAGCAATAAGTCATATATGTGCTATCTTGTGTGAGAGCAAGTTGCACAACCAGGCTGTTGGACGCAGCAAGGACAATGTTACACAAACATGAAGAAAACAATTGTGAGCGGAGAAAGGTTCATGCGGTGCTGAGCATGTTGGTGCTGAGCATGTTGGTGCTGAGCATGTTGGTGCTGAGCATGTTGGTGCTGAACATGTTGGTGCTGAACATGTTGGTGCTGAACATGTTGGTGCTGAGCATGTTGGTGCTGAACATGTTGGTGCTGAGCATATTGGTGCTGAACATGTTGGTGCTGAACATGTTGGTGCTGAGCATGTTGGTGCTGAGCATGTTGGTGCTGAACATGTTGGTGCTGAGCATGTTGGTGCTGAACATGTTGGTGCTGAGCATGTTGGTGCTGAGCATGTTGGTGCTGAGCATGTTGGTGCTGAACATGCTGGTGCTGAGCATGTTGGTGCTGAACATGTTGGTGCTGAGCATGTTGGTGCTGAACATGTTGGTGCTGAACATGTTGGTGCTGAGCATGTTGGTGCTGAGCATGTTGGTGCTGAGCATGTTGGTGCTGAGCATGTTGGTGCTGAGCATGTTGGTGCTGAGCATGTTGGTGCTGAGCATGTTGGTGCTGAACATGTTGGTGCTGAACATGTTGGTGCTGAACATGTTGGTGCTGAACATGTTGGTGCTGAGCATGTTGGTGCTGAACATGTTGGTGCTGAACATGTTGGTGCTGAACGTGTTGGTGCTGAACGTGTTGGTGCTGAGCATGTTGGTGCTGAGCATGTTGGTGCTGAGCATGTTGGTGCTGAACATGTTGGTGCTGAACGTGTTGGTGCTGAGCATGTTGGTGCTGAGCATGTTGGTGCTGAACGTGTTGGTGCTGAGCATGTTGGTGCTGAACATGTTGGTGCTGAACGTGTTGGTGCTGAGCATGTTGGTGCTGAACATGTTGGTGCTGAACGTGTTGGTGCTGAGCATGTTGGTGCTGAACATGTTGGTGCTGAACGTGTTGGTGCTGAACATGTTGGTGCTGAACGTGTTGGTGCTGAGCATGTTGGTGCTGAACATGTTGGTGCTGAACGTGTTGGTGCTGAGCATGTTGGTGCTGAGCATGTTGGTGCTGAACGTGTTGGTGCTGAGCATGCTGGTGCTGAACATGTTGGTGCTGAGCATGCTCGTGCTGAGCATGTTGGTGCTGAACATGATGGTGCTGAGCATGTTGGTGCTGAGCATGCTCGTGCTGAGCATGTTGGTGCTGAACATGTTGGTGCTGAGCATGTTGGTGCTGAGCATGTTGGTGCTGAGCATGTTGGTGCTGAACATGGTGGTGCTGAGCATGTTGGTGCTGAACATGTTGGTGCTGAGCATGTTGGTGCTGAACGTGTTGGTGCTGAGCATGTTGGTGCTGAGCATGTTGGTGCTGAACGTGTTGGTGCTGAGCATGCTGGTGCTGAACATGTTGGTGCTGAGCATGCTCGTGCTGAGCATGTTGGTGCTGAACATGATGGTGCTGAGCATGCTGGTGCTGAACATGTTGGTGCTGAGCATGCTCGTGCTGAGCATGTTGGTGCTGAACATGATGGTGCTGAGCATGCTGGTGCTGAACATGTTGGTGCTGAGCATGCTGGTGCTGAGCATGCTGGTGCTGAACATGTTGGTGCTGAGCATGCTGGTGCTGAGCATGTTGGTGCTGAACATGCTGGTGCTGAGCATGCTGGTGCTGAACATGTTGGTGCTGAACATGTTGGTGCTGAGCATGCTGGTGCTGAACATGCTGGTGCTGAGCATGCTGGTGCTGAGCATGCTGGTGCTGAACATGCTGGTGCTGAACATGTTGGTGCTGAACATGTTGGTGCTGAGCATGCTGGTGCTGAACATGCTGGTGCTGAACATGTTGGTGCTGAACATGCTGGTGCTGAACATGCTGGTGCTGAGCATGCTGGTGCTGAACATGCTGGTGCTGAACATGCTGGTGCTGAACATGTTGGTGCTGAACATGTTGGTGCTGAACATGCTGGTGCTGAACATGTTGGTGCTGAACATGTTGGTGCTGAGCATGCTGGTTCAATGGTTTATTTAACAATCAGCCACAGAAGGTGATTCGGTGCTTTTAAAATGCTAAGCTAACCTACATACGTAAATACATAGATACACAGATTTACGCAGGCCCTACATGAAGTGTTCGATGTGTCTTTTACAGTGTGTCATTAATGTGAGGGCCCGAGGGGGGGGGGGAGGTGAGGACCGTGAGGGATTAACACATTTAATTACAAGTACGTTTGTACAGCTGCCCTAGACTATATGATGGGGAGTACAGCTGACCTAGACTATATGAAGGTGGAGTACACCTGCCCTAGACTATATGAAGGGGAGCACAGCTACCCTAGACTATATGAAGGGGAGTACACCTGCCCTAGACTATATGAAGGGGAGTACACCTGCCCTAGACTATATGAAGGGGAGCACAGCTGCCCTAGACTATATGAAGGGGAGTACACCTGCCCTAGACTATATGAAGGGGAGTACACCTGCCCTAGACTATATGAAGGGGAGTACACCTGCCCTAGACTATATGAAGGGGAGTACAGCTGCCCTAGACTATATGAAGGGGAGTACAGCTGCCCTAGACTATATGAAGGGGAGTACAGCTGCCCTAGACTATATGAAGGGGAGTACACCTGCCCTAGACTATATGAAGGGAAGTACACCTGCCCTAGACTATATGAAGGGGAGTACAGCTGCCCTAGACTATATGAAGGGGAGTACAGCTGCCCTAGACTATATGAAGGGGAGTACACCTGCCCTAGACTATATGAAGGGGAGTACACCTGCCCTAGACTATATGAAGGGGAGTACAGCTGCCCTAGACTATATGAAGGGGAGTACAGCTGCCCTAGACTATATGAAGGGGAGTACAGCTGCCCTAGACTATATGAAGGGGAGTACACCTGCCCTAGACTATATGAAGGGAAGTACACCTGCCCTAGACTATATGAAGGGGAGTACAGCTGCCCTAGACTATATGAAGGGGAGTACAGCTGCCCTAGACTATATGAAGGGGAGTACACCTGCCCTAGACTATATGAAGGGAAGTACACCTGCCCTAGACTATATGAAGGGGAGTACAGTGTGTCAAAAAGCTAGCTCCGTGATGGTAAAAGTCCCCATCACACAGGATGGTTAGTCACAGAGGCATGTGATAAGTAGTCTACACTGACAGACTCTGGGTGCATTATGAGGATATCATCAACAACGTGAGGGAGTGTGTGGGGTGCGTGTTGAATGAGTGATGGGTGGCCCAGAAACCCTCTCCACCAGGGACCCACCCTCACTGGCCTCTACCACTACTCATTACTGGTTGATACCTGGTTGATGGGGTTCTGGGAGTTGTTGTTCTCCCCAAGCCCGGCCCGAGGCCAGGCTTGACTTGTGAGAGTTTGGTCCACTAGGCTGTTGCTTGGAGCGGCCCGCAGGCCCACATACCCACCACAGCCCGGCTGGTCCGGAACTCCTTGGAGGAATAAATCTAGTTTCCTCTTGAAGATGTCCACGGTTGTTCCGGCAATATTTCTTATGCTCGCTGGGAGGACGTTGAACAACCGCGGACCTCTGATGTTTATACAGTGTTCTCTGATTGTGCCTATGGCACCCCTGCTCTTCACTGGTTCTATTCTGCATTTTCTTCCATATCGTTCACTCCAGTACGTTGTTATTTTACTGTGTAGATTTGGGACCTGACCCTCCAGTATCTTCCAGGTGTATATTATTTGGTATCTCTCTCGTCTTCTTTCTAGTGAGTACATTTGGAGAGCTTTGAGACGATCCCAATAATTTAGGTGCTTTATCGCGTCTATACGTGCTGTATATGTTCTCTGTATTCCCTCTATTTCAGCAATCTCTCCTGCTCTGAAGGGGGAAGTGAGTACTGAGCAGTACTCAAGACGGGACAACACAAGTGACTTGAAGAGTACAACCATTGTGATGGGATCCCTGGATTTGAAAATTCTCATAATCCATCCTATCATTTTTCTGGTTGTCGCAATATTTGCTTGGTTATGCTCCCTAAACGTTAGGTCGTCAGACATTATTATTCCCAAATCCTTTACATGCTGTTTTCCTACTATGGGTACATTTGATTGTGTTTTGTACTCTGTATTATGTTTAAGGTCCTCATTTTTACCGTACCTGAGTACCTGGAATTTATCACTGTTAAACATCATATTATTTTCTGATGCCCAGTCGAAAACTTTATTAATATCAGCTTGAAGTTTTTCAATGTCTTCAGCCGAGGTAATTTTCATACTGATTTTTGTGTCATCTGCAAAGGATGATACGAAGCTGTGACTTGTATGTTTGTCTATATCTGATACGAGAATAAGGAAAAGCAGCGGCGCAAGGACTGTACCCTGAGGTACAGAGCTTTTAACTGCACTTGGACTAGATTTTATATGGTTGACCGTTACTCGCCGAGTCCTGTTTGACAGAAAACTGAGTATCCAGCGTCCTACTTTACCGGTTATTCCCATTGACTTCATTTTGTGTGCTATCACGCCATGGTCACTTTTATCGAAAGCCTTTGCGAAGTCCGTGTATATCACACCAGCATTCTGTTTTTCTTCTAATGCCTCAGTGACTTTATCATAGTGCTCAAGTAGCTGTGAGAGGCACGATCTTCCCGCTCGAAATCCATGTTGGCCTGGGTTGTGAAGGTCATTGGTCTCCATGAAATTGGTGACCTGACTCCTAATCACTCTCTCAAATACTTTTATGATGTGCGATGTTAGTGCAACTGGTCTATAATTCTTTGCCAATGCTTTGCTCCCTCCCTTGTGTAGAGGGGCTATGTCTGCCACTTTAAGTGCATCTGGTATCTCCCCCGTGTCCAAGCTCTTCCTCCACACTATACTGAGTGCCTGTGCTACCGGCACTTTGCATTTCTTTATAAATATTGAATTCCATGAGTCTGGACCTGGGGCCGAGTGCATGGGCATGTTTTCAATTTCTCTTTCAAAATTTAGTGCGCTCGTGTTGATATCAGTTATATTTACAGGGGTTTGGATATCCCGCATAAAGAAATTGTCTGGATCTTCCACTTTCATGTTGTTTATTGGAGTGCTAAACATGTCCTCATACTGCTTTTTTAGGATTTCACTAATTTCTTTGTCATCCTCCGTGTATGAACCTTCACTTGTACGAATAGGTCCAATACTGGCAGTGGTTTTTGCTTTTGATTTCGCCTGCTCTACTCTGTACATCGCCGCCTGCTCTACTCTGTACATCGCCGCCTGCTCTACTCTGTACATCACCGCCTGCTCTACTCTGTACATCGCCGCCTGCTCTACTCACCCTCACGTATAGTGGGGTAGAGGAGGGAGCCTTGGTGGGGGTGGGGGGGGGGGGGGGGGAGAACAGGTCCACACGTGACACTTGGAAATGTCACAGGGAGGTAAGAGGTAAGAGGTAAGCCTCGACACATCCACCCGGGGTCTCGTAATAACATCCCCCCCCACCCCCCCCCCCCACTCCCTCGGTACCAAGGAGGATAGGTTAAATATCTGCCGCAGAAAATATGGCGCTCCTTGCATGTCATGCAAGTTGTCCCATCACTACGGCGGCCATTACTCTCGCATCTATGTCCGTAGTTAGTGCACAACTCGTCCCAGTACACTCACAGTACACTCCCAGTACACTCACAGTACACTCACAGTACACTCACAGTACACGCACACAAAAAAACAAATCAGGACGTCAGTATGCAAACGAGTGAGTGAGTGACTTGTGTTAGTGGCGTGGACGTCAACGGTGCCTCAGCAAAGGCCAACCAAACATTCGTCCTGAAGACTTGTGCTTCTTTATGCTGGACTCTGCCCCCAGGCTGCACCCCGCTCACCGCACAAGCATCCCTTCCCGGGGCACAGATACAACTGATACAAGGTTCAACAATAAATGTATTAACGACTCTGTGTAATTGCGGAGAGAATCAACCAAGTTGTAGCCAAGGTCTTCACACGTCACGTAAAAATATAGGTTTATAGTGTACTTGGATCATAAGAATACGTTAATTAAGAATTAAGTATTGATTGTTGACTAAACCACACACTAGAAAGTGAAGGGACGACGACGTTTCGGTCCGTGCTGGACCATTCTCAAGACGACGATAATGGTCTCATCGACTTGAGAATGGTCCAGGACGGACCGAAACGTCGACGTACCTTCACCTTCTAGTGTGTGGTCTGGTCAACATACGTCAGCCACGTTATTGTGACTCATCGCCTGCAATTAAGTATTGAGATAGAATTCCCGTGAAGAGTTCCAGGGAAGAACACACAGGTTCAACACAGGTGTTCAACACACAGCTTCAACACGTGTGTTCAACACACAGCTTCAACACGTGTGTTAAACACACAGCTTCAACACGTGTGTTCAACACCCAGGTTCAACACAGGTGTTCAACACATGAACGGCAACTGACAGACGTCAAACTATTCATAATTAGTCAATTCTCTCTCTCCACCAGATGTTTACACGTTTGCTATGTTTAAACATCTGGTGAACATGTGTAAACATCTATCCCTTTCCCTCCCTCTCCTCCCCCTCCTCGCTCGCACGCATGCACGCACGTGCACTCACGGGGGAGGGGGGGGCTGATAGCTGAGTGGACAGCGCTCTGGACTCGAAATCCTAGGGACCGGATTCGATCCCCGGTGATGGCAGAAAACAAATTGGCAGTTTCTTTCACTCTGATGCCCCTGTTACCTAGTAGTAAATAGGTACCTGGGAGTTAGACAGCTGTTACTGTGTAGTTATGACATGTGGATGTAAACACTCGCATGTTTAACAGCAGGTGAATAAGGAATCATTCAGAACTTTGTATACCACATATGTCAGACCAATCCTGGAGTATGCAGCCCCAGCATGGAGTCCATATCTAGTCAAGTGTAAGACTAAACTGGAAAAGGTTCAAAGGTTTGTCACCTGACTAGTACCCGAGCTGAGAGGTATGAGCTATGAGCTAATACATCCATACACACACATCACAAACAATAAACATATTACCCAACATTCTGAGAGATAAACATATACATTTCCTCCTTTACACTCTAGTTACTATGAGATATATTCTTACTCTATCTTGATAGTTGATAGTAGCAACTTCAGGATTGATGTAATTCTTGCAGATGATGCTAACCACACCAGTACTGGCTGTGGTCTTGGACAGTTGTTACTGGGCAGCAGAAAATAACGTGTTTAACAGTCAAT
>WNGS01163969.1:0-16448 GCA_020271785.1 Procambarus virginalis
CCACGATTAGAGGGAGAAATAAAGCCCAGTAACTGGATTCCTTTACTACACGTTCGGAATGTTTTTTGCCCAAATATTCCTCCTGAAGACACTATCACTGAACAAAATCCACAAGGGCCGTGACGAGGATTCGAACCTGCGTCCGAGAGCATCCCTGACGTTTAAGGCAGCGTCTGGGATGCTTCCAGGACGCAGGTTCGAATCCTCGTCACGGCCCTTGTGGATTCGTTCACCTACACTCAACATGGAGAAGTAAACATGCTTGCCAGAAGCAAAACACTCACATAATCGTCACGATAATGGGAGTGTATGTTAAACCTCAATCATTTACGACTAAGTACCCATAGCTGAACCATCCATACACTGGCTACACAGATGTCAGACAGTGTATAAGGGACAAGCCGATAACAGCAACACCGTGGCCGTTAACCCAGACTTGTAGCAACACTTCATCCCCATCACCGAACACAAAGTAACACAAGCCATCAAACCCTCCAACACAATGAGAAAGAATCCAGGAAAATCTAGCATTGCAACGCCCTCATTGGTAAATTAGTATTTAAAACACTAAATTGACACAATTCCCCAACTTATGACCGTCTCACCCGTCCTCCTTCATACATTAGTTAACCTTTGTACGCAGCTAGACCTGCACAACTCTGCAAGATTTGGTAAAGACCTTGCAGCGAAGCGTCGTCTTCAGCAAAGACTATTGTAACTTACTGGGTATAGCTGGAGGGTCTTAGCAAGTGTTCCACGGCCTCGTCTCAAGGCAATCATCTTGGTTGAGAGAGAGACAGAGACAGAGAGAGAGGGAGAGACAGACAGACAGAGCGAGTGTCGAGGGGGGAGGACACTAGGGAAAGGGGGGGTTTACACGTCACTATACGACAGAAGCAAGATGCACTATAGTAAGGTTCACCATCAGCAGAGTGTCTGAGAGTGAAGTCCTTTACTGCCCGTAGCTGGTGGACGTCCCAACTCCCCAAAAAAGCCTGCACGCTCATTCAGTTTCAGTTTCTTGCTTTTGCGTCTTGTAGCGTAGTTGGAAAGGCTACAAACAGTGCCGTGTGTCGCTAGTTCGTAACAAAAGGTACGAAATAAGACAGGTGGCCAGAGATTGTGTGGGGGGGGGGGGAAGGAGGACAGGTATCTGAATACAAGCCAATTAAAAGCCAGGTACAAACACAACAAAAAAAGGGCTACTCACCGTGAAGTTCAATGAATAGAAAGTTACTTCACAGATTGACAACATACGACATTATCCTCACAGAGTCTCGTGCTGCCCTACGACGGTACAAGACAGCAGCAGCTCCCAAGTTCACTACCCCCTTCCCCCAACCTACCCCCTCCCCCTCCCTCCTTGCCCCAACCTGACGCAAGAACACGCTGTCAACACCAGTCACTCTGCCTGTCTGCCCCATCAGCTGACGACACGTGTAAACACCCCGAGAGGCCCCAAGCAGACTGAGAGAAGAAAAACACAGGCAGCTGGTGATTTCCTCCCAGACGGACTGGTAAAAGCTACCTACCTAATGACCGAGGAGCCAGATTCACGAAGCAGTTACGTAAGCACTTACGAACCTGTCCATCTTTTCTCAATCTTTGACGGCTTTGGTTACATTTATTAAACAGTTTACACGCATGAAAACTTGCCAATCAACTGTTGTTATTGTTATAAACAGCCTCCTGGTGTTTTCGGAGCTCATTAACTGTTTATAATTGTAAACAAAGCCGCCAAAGATTGAGAAAAGATGTACAGGTTCGTAAGTGCTTGCGTAACTGCTTCGTGAATCTGGCCCAAGGACGCCGCGGAGGGTGGTAACGACGCTTGTTTCGATAATATTTATAAATAATGATCAGATTCGTAGGAGCCGTGATGAGGGTTCGAACCTATGCGGTGGGTAGTCCTACGTCACACGCCTCGGACATCAGGCCACGACGTGGTCAAAAAGATTGCAACCTGGATTTCTACTGAACACACGAGGGTTTCCGCATAGGTTCGAATCCTCATCACGGCTCCTACGGAATTTCTCATTGATACATCACGTTAGTGAGTAATAATAATATTAATAATAATAACTGCTGAAATGCAGAAAGTTCAGGATAAGAAAGGAAGAGAGAGAGAGAGAGAGAGAGAGAGAGAGAGAGAGGAGAGAGAGAGAGAGAGAGGAGAGAGAGAGAGAGAGAGAGAGAGAAAGAGAAGGGAGGAGAGGGTAGAGAGGAGAGGAGAGAGAGAGAGAGAGAGAGAGAGAGAGAGAGAGAGAGGAGAGAAGAGAGAGAGAGAGAGACAGAGAGAGACAGAGAGAGACACAACACACACACACACACACACAAACAACACAACACACACCACACACATGCCACTAGACTAGTCCCAGAACTAAGAGGCATGAGTTACGAGGAAAGGCTGCGGGAAATGCACCTTACGACACTGGAAGACAGAAGAGTAAGGGGAGATATGATCACAACCTACAAAATCCTCAGAGGAATCGACCGGGTAGACAAGGACAATATTTCAACACTGTGGGACGCGAACAAGGGGACACAGGTGGAAACTGAGTACCCACATGAGCCACAGAGACGTTAGAAGGAACTTTTTCAGTGTCAGAGTAGTTAACGGATGGAATGCATTAGGCAGTGATTGGTGGAGGCTGACTCCATACACAGTTTCAAGTGTAGATATGATAGAGCCCAGTAGGCTCAGGAATCTGTACACCAGTTGATTGACAGTTGAGAGGCGGGACCAAAGAGCCAAAGCTCAACCCCCGCAAGCACAAATAGGTGAGTACAAATAGGTGAGTACACACACACACAACACACACCACACACACACACACACACACAGGTGGAAACTGAGTGCCCAAATGAGTCACGAGATATTAGAAAGACCTTTTTTAATGTCAGAGGGGTTGACAAATGGAATGCATTAGGAGCGATGTGGTTGGAGGCTGACTCCAATACACAGGTTTCAAGTGTAGATATGATAGAGCCCATTAGGCTCAGGAAACTGTAACCCGTTGATTGACGGTTGAGGCGGGACCAAAGAGCCAGAGCTCAACCCCCGCAAGCACAACTAGGTGAGTACAACTAGGTGAGTACATACACACACCCACACGCACACACACACACACACACACACACACGCACACACACACACACACACACACACACACACACACAACACACACACACACACACACACACACACACACACACACACACTGAGACAGTTCTAGAACTGTCTGAGTTCTAGACAGACTGAGTGAATGGTCCAACTGTTGCTGTTGAAGTTCAACCCGAGTAAATGCAAAGTAATGAAACTAGGCAGTGGAAACAGGAGGCCAGACACAGGATACAGAATAGGAGATGAAGTACTTAATGAAACGGACAGAGAGAAAGATCTAGGAGTTGATATCACACCAAATCTGTCTCCTGAAGCCCACATAAAAAGGATAACATCTGCGGCATATGCGAGGCTGGCTAACATCAGAACAGCGTTCAGGAACCTGTGTAAGGAATCATTCAGAATCTTGTACACCACATATGTAAGACCAATCCTGGAGTATGCAGCCCCAGCATGGAGCCCGTACCTTGTCAAGCACAAGACGAAGCTGGAAAAAGTCCAAAGGTATGCCACTAGACTAGTCCCAGAACTAAGAGGCATGAGTTACGAGGAAAGGCTTCGGGAAATGCACCTTACGACACTGGAAGACAGAAGAGTAAGGGGAGATATGATCACAACCTACAAAATCCTCAGAGGAATCGACCGGGTAGACAAGGACAAACTATTCAACACTGGGGGGACGCGAACAAGGGGACACAGGTGGAAACTGAGTACCCACATGAGCCACAGAGACGTTAGAAGGAACTTTTTCAGTGTCAGAGTAGTTAACGGATGGAATGCTTTAGGCAGTGATGTGGTGGAGGCTGACTCCATACACAGTTTCAAGTGTAGATATGATAGAGCCCAGTAGGCTCGGGAATCTGTACACCGGTTGATTGACAGTTGAGAGGCGGGACCAAAGAGCCAAAGCTCAACCCCCGCAAGCACAAATAGGTGAGTACAAATAGGTGAGTACACACACACGCGCACACACACCACACACACACACACACACACACACACACACACACACACACACACACACACACACACACACACACACACACACACACAACCTGACTATTCAGTCAGGAAGCATGTAAAGGAACGTCATACTTCATAAGATATGAAGCACTAAAGAATTATACAAACCTAACGACACTAGAAAAGAGGAGGGAGATGAGACATGACACAGACATATAAAATACTCAGGGAAATTGACACCGGAAAAAAAGTATGTTAAAAAATATACCAATAGAACAAGAGGGAATGGCTCCAAGCTTAGAAACAGATGACTCGTAAAGATGTTAGCAAGCTTTCTTGTAGCGTAAAAATAGTGAGAAAATGTTGTGCCCATTGTTGTACAATGGGTACAGTTCGGTTGTACTGTAGCTATATGTAAGAGTCATTGCATTAGACCACCAGAAGCTAGAAAGGTGGGTTCAAGAGCCTAAGGTCGATTCTGTAGGCAGAAATAGGTGAGTGGAAACCTAGAGTTAGTGGGCTTTAGCATGAGCGGTGTTGATAATTGCACTCTTGCTCGCTAGTGAAGCAGGCTGACAAATTCTCCCATCTGGAGCAAATGGGGATTTATAAGTGGCCTTGTTCCCAGCATAATTAATTCCCTGTGAGGCATGGAGGATGGTTGACCCTGGATAGTTCCGTGAGAAAGGTCACAGAGGTTAACCTGCGCACACACCGCTGTCTGAGGTCACGCAAATTTCACACTGGAAGTTGGTAATGCACTCAACCACGCGGGCCTCTGCTGCTCCAACTGCTGAATGGTTCTGCTGCTGCTGCTTACGAGATTACTGTTCCAACTGCTAAATGGTTCTGCTGAATGGTTCTGCTGCTGCTGCTGCTACCGTATATCATGAATTCCGACTGATTTAAAAAAATTACTATGACCTATTCTAGGTCGGAGTTCAATCCCCGATCGTCCAAGTGATTGGGCACCATTCCTCCCCCCCCCGTCTCATTCCAAATGACAGGTGTTCAAGGAACCAGGAAGGTGTTCATAAAAACAGGTATGTGCATAGACACCCACGTACACATGTCTGGTCCCACGTACAGACATGTGTACGTGGGACGAGACATGTGCACATGGAAGCAGACATGTGTACATGGGAACAGACATATGTACATGGGACCAGACATATGTACATGGAAGCAGACATGTGTACACGTTGTTGTTAGTGTCTAGCACGCCACGCACACCCGATCTTGGCTATGCTCAGGTACGCTCAGTCACATGCTCCAGCACCTAGGTGTACCATGCTCCAGCACCCAGGTGTACCATGTTCCAGCACCTGGGATGTGCTCCAGCACCCCCCCCCCCCCCCACACACACACACCCAGCATCCCCCAGGGTAGTCGTCCAGGAGACAGGAGCCCTAATGACCTCTCACAAAACCAATATAACGCCAAACAATTGTCATGTGATCTTCCCGCCAATAATCAGCACCAATTCCTGAACATTCTGGCAATAACGACCTCTCTGCATTTGCATCTGCAAGCTGCAGCGAATGTTGCATCACTTGTTGCTTTGAGATCAACATTTGGGAATGTATCAAGGGGTGCCCACATAATTTAACCATGCAATGTAACTAGCTCACAGCAGCTGGCTCAATAGAATAGCTGCCGATGTAATTGGCGCCATCCGTTGATAACTGAATGTAAAGCAAAAGCCAGGATTCGCCAATTTTTAGAGGTGTCCACCTTACGAAACCTGTACATCTTACAGCCGATGAGTCACAACAACGTGGCTGAAGAAATGATGACCAAACCAGAACTCACTCAAGAAGATTGAGAAACGACGTGTTTCGGTCCGTTTTGGACCATTATCAAGTAGTTTCTTAATAATGTACATCTTCCTCCAATCACTGCCGCTGAAGCCATATTTATTAAGCCGTTTACGAGCCTAAAATAGTCACAACCCGAGGTTGTTGTGGTTATAAACAAAACAACCTTACGTATAGTGCTGTGGAACTCGTCAACTGTTTACAATATGTAAATATAAGGTCCCCGTGATTGTTGAAAGATGTAAATCTTTAGTAAGTTGACATGTAAATGGTTTACGGGGGGTCTTTGTGTAAGTGTCGCATCCCCAGCGTAAGTAGCTTAAGTGGTGTGGGTAGGGGGGGAGAGAGTGGTGAGAGATGTGGACATGGTGAGAGATACAGACATGGTGAGAGATACAGACATGGTGAGAGATACAGACATGGTGAGAGATACATAGTGAGAGCTGCAGACATGATGAGAGAGGTAGACATGAGGGGGGGGGAAGAAGACAAACAAAGCCTCGCAAGGTCTAAGCCTCTCCACCACCACCATAAGACCACAGTGGTGGTGAATAATGTCTAAACGCAGGAGGAAGCTTACTTAGAGGATTTGCGGCGCGGATAGGCTTCAGGCACCCTATTACCCTCCCACTTAACTTATCACAAGCTTTTTAATTAACAACGCTTTAGTTATTCTCCTTTATTAGTATCATCGATATTTTAGATACTAACTATTTTGGTGGTTTTATCTTACCTGCTTCTTCATTATATAATTATTTTTCTGGTAGAATTTTTTTCTAGTAGCCTCGTGTATGTCTACTCTCATGTTATAGAAATTATCTTTATGTATTTACTGGAAAACAATTACACATATATTATGTGTAATTGTTGAGACAATCGGTGGAGCAGAGAGGGAACTGAACCAGCAATTTCCTGCATTCACTGTACAATACAATACAATACAATACTGTATTCACCCAGAATTACCTAAACGATCTCATTTGTAGCCAAACCTCAACTGTATATTATTATGATAAGAATCTTGGTGTTCATTAATAACAATCACTATACACACGGCTTCAACATCTTCTCTTACTTTATACACCCACAAATAAATATATAAATATTTTATTCAAATATATATATAACCAGGGAAGCACTTAAATAAACAATCTTAAATAAATAGTGCCTTACGGGCTCACCATAGCCCGTGCTACTTGGAACTTTGTTCCAGGTAGCGAATCATTAACAACAACAACAACAGTCTTATCAAAATTCCTTCGAGTCAGACAGGAAGACAAACAAAAGAGTAACGCAGAGGCCCCAAAAACCCCAAACGTCATGGTAGACTCACACGGCCATCCCAGACTTTACTAAACCGCATTAGCGCAATTATGGCATTGAAGCATCTACGTGTGTGCATACATTTTGCAATCTCAAGGCTGTCTGGCTTCAAACACACCCTCCCCCCCCGTCCCCTAAGCCTCCTCCAGGCCTCTCAATTACCAAACACGCGTTTTATGCGTCGTTGGACACCATCGTTACGAATGGAACCTATTCTGAAAAATAACAGCTCACAAATATCTACGTTTTCTATGCATTGGACTCGATTAGGTCTGGTGGGTAACTCAATGAGAAATCGTTAATTAAATTATTAATGAGAAATTTCTATCCCAGACCGTAGCATCAAAGTCATCAATGCCTTAACTAGAACTGTAAACAATCATTCTAATTGCAAAACTGTAATTAGAAATAGAAATTAAAAATTATACACTCTAATTGCAACTGTAAACAACTCTCATTATTAGCATATGTCAATCTTTCAAAAATAAAAATTATTAGTAAACAGAGAAATATATTAAAGATAGATAATACTTTAAGAAATGTCAAAGTGCAACTGGAGCGATATTAAATACATAAAAAAATTTGCTAACTAGGCAAACTTACAATTTCCAAATTTTAGTGTTTTCACTGTTCAAATGATTTTAGAACAGCCCTGGGGCCAGATTAACGAAGCAGTTACGCAAGCACTTACGAACGTGTACACCTTTCCTCAATCTTTGACGGCTTTGGTTACATTTATTAAACAGTTTACAAGCATGAAAACTTGCCAATCAACTGTTGTTATTGTTATAAACAGCCTCCTGGTGCTTCGGAGCTCATTAACTGTTGAATAACTGTAAACAAAGCCGCCAAAGACTGAGAAAAGATGTACATGTTCGTAAGTGCTTGCGTAACTGCTTCGTGAATCAGGGCCCCTGAACGGCAACCCGTTTTGTGTGATTGAGAACGTACATTATATAACTTTTTTTTTTTTTATTAATTCCTTAGGTACATCTGCATTAGTGCAGCTACCCTAGACTATATGAGGTGGAGTACAGTGTGTCAAAAAGCTAACTAGTTGATGCTAAGATATCCCCATCACACAGGATGGTTAGTCATACAGAGGCATGTGATAAGCAGTCTGCACTGGCAGATTCCGGATGCATTTGAGGATATCATCAACACTAGATTGAATACGGTAGCAGTGGTAATAAAGGTCCCCATCTCGCAGGATGGTTAGTCATACAGGGCCATATGTTTAGTAGCCTGCACTGGCAAATTTTGGGTACACTGTGAGGATATCTTCAAGAATACGAGAGTGAATAAAGTAATTGCAAAGCTCCAGGTACCTCATGCCAACTGGTCTGAAAGGTCTAATAACTGGTCATTCAATGATGTAGTGCGGGAGATCGTGCCGTAGTTCCTGCTCACAGAGTTTGCAACTGGAGTGCTCACATTATATAACATTACACTCCCAGCTGTAGAACTCTACGGTGCTCCAAACCCAAGTGTAATGATAAATACACATTAAAAACACAAATAACGTGAACAAATCCACAAGGGCCGTGACGAGGATTCGAACCTACGTCCAAGAGCATCCCAGACGCTGCCTTAATCAACTGAGCTACGACATGGTAAAAAGAGTTGAAACCGAAGTTCTACTGAACTTGTGTAACAAATTACGTGATATGTATATGACAAAAAAATCTCTGAACCAGGACGTGGATGGAGGGAGCAGCAACAACAGCATCCTGGATCACCAGAGGCTGAACCAGCTCGGCGCCCTCAGAGACCCAGCGGATCCGGGGGGAACCCAGGCTGTGTAACCTTCAGAATAGCGCAGTCCACGGGTACCATGCAGGTCGGCGTTCAATCCCCGACCGTCCACAAGTGGTTGGGCACCATTCCTTCCCCCGTCCCATCCCAAATCCTTATCCTGGCCCCTACCTAGTGCTATATAGTCGTAATACCTTGGCCCTTTCCCCCAGATAATTCCCTCCCTGCCCCAAAGATTTTCTCCAGTAATTATAAATGCTGAAGAGATCAGGAACGAGGGTTCGAGCCTATCGTACGGCCCCAATATTTTTCTCAAATATTAATATATTCGAAAGGTACATAAAAAATACCGAGTGGTAACAAAGTTAAATAACACATTTAAAAGAACAGTGATAACAAATACAAAACTGTACCAATATTCTAATAGGGTGTTCCGCTCTCATAATAAACACGACATTTACTGACGTTGGTGGACGACTCACTATATAGCATACAGGATAACGACCCATTATGTAGTACAGGATAACGACCCATTATGTAGTGTACAGGATAACGACCCATTATGGAGTGTACAGGATAACGACCCATTATGGAGTGTACAGGATAACGACCCATTATGTAGTGTACAGGATAACGACCCATTATGGAGTGTACAGGATAACGACCCATTATGGAGTGTACAGGATAATGACCCATTATGGAGTGTACAGGATAATGACCCATTATATAGCATGCAAGATAACAACCCATTATATAGTGTACACTCAGGATAACGACTCATTACATAGTGTACAGGATAACGACCCATTACATAGCATACAGGATAACGACCCATTACATAGCATACAGGATAACGACCCATTACATAGCATACAGAATAACGAACCATTACATAGCATACAGGATAACGACCCATTATTTAGTATACAGGATTAAGTGTATATAGGAGACGCCGTCAAATCGGGAGAATTTGACAGGAGACGGGAGGAGACAGGTCAGGAGATATACACCAGTTATTATACTGGTATGTGTCCTGAGTATGGCAAAGACATACATTCATACAATATACTATAGTAACATACACAAGTTAATGTATGACTCACACGATGTTTCGTAAGTCAAAGAATTTAGAAATTAAGAGACTAATGCTTGACAATATAATATAATTTCAATGTTTCTGATAACAGAGTGTTTACCTGTGGTTTACCTGAAGTTGGCTTCGAGAGTACTTCTACTTTCCAAGTTCATTTTCCAAGGAATAAAATAAAGATGCTTATGGGATCTTCACTTCCTGAAGGGAAGGGGCGCCTGACAGCTGAGGGGACAACGCTTCGGATTCGTAGTCCTGAGGTTCCCGGTTCGATCCCCGGTGGAGGCGGAGACAAATGGGAAAAAAGTTTCTTTCACCCTGATGCTCCTGTTACCTAGCAGTAAATAGGTACCTGGGAGTTAGACAGCTGCTACGGGCTGCTTCCTGGGGGGGTGTAACAAAAAGAAGGCTTGGTTGAGGACCCGGTACAGGGACGCTAAGCCACGAAATCATCTCAAGATAACCTCAAGATAACCTCAAGATAACCTCCCTAGGGAGCTACCTTATTTTTGGTTTACATCGGCGTATTCGTGTGATAGCTCATTACAGATATCATCACATCGTGTGTACAGTGAGCTTAAAAACTCACTATACAGAAAACCTCAATAGTTAAAGTGTCACGGAGGAAAATAGCTGCCTTAAATTGAGGCAATTTTCACTGGACTTGAAAAGTATAATAGATTTTAATGAAAACTAAAAAGCATCTACGAGAACCTGAAGCAGTCCATATCGACTTGTCTTAACTCGACACATACACAGTCTCTATACAGCCTATATTCAGAAAAACAATTATGCAAAAACTTAAACATACAGATTCGCCTTTTCTCTGACTTGTATACCATACACCCCCGACCAACCCCCCCCCCCCGACCAACACACCACAACACACATTTACTAACTACACCATCTAAGACAGTAACGCAGATGTCGAGTCACTCAAGACTTTAAGAGAGAAGCCATAACGAGGAGAGGTTTTAACAAGACGGCGCGACCCCGCCGAGGTCCTCCTCCAGACGTCTGGCGTAAGATGATGACGATCTCCCACGTTCCTAGACACCGCTTAACACGTCTGCAACACATGTCTTGTATCACAGCTCTTTGTGCAATTGTTTACATCACAATTTAACGGTAGACGGTCGCCGCGAGGGAGTGATATATTTTATTGTGAATTCTAGAGTATATGTGAATTTATTGTGTAAATTCTAGAGTATATGTGAATTTATTGTGTAAATTCTAGAGTATATGTGAATTTATTGTGTAATTCTAGAGTATATGTGAATTTATTGTGTAAATTCTAGAGTATATGATTTATTGTGTAAATTCTAGAGTATATTGTGTATTGTGTAAATTCTAGAGTATATGTGAATTATTGTGTAAATTCTAGAGTATATGTGAATTTATTGTGTAAATTCTAGTGTATATTGATTTATTGTGTAAATTCTAGTATATGTGATTTAGTGTATAAATTCTAGTGTATGTGTGAATTATTGTGTAATTCTAGAGTATATGTGAATTTATTGTGTAAATTCTAGTGTATATGTGAATTTATTGTGTAAATTCTAGTGTATATGTGAATTTATTGTGTAAATTCTCTAGTGTATATGCTCTATTGTATTCTAGTGATAGCTCTAGTGTGTGTATGTGATTTATTTTTTTTAGCGTAAGAATACAAAAATTTGTTTTAAAACAGAAGTAATAGACGTATTATGGAAAAAAACTATTTTTGATATTTTAGTAAATATATATTATTTCGACCTCGGTGAAGCACAAGCGCTTCTGCAAGTTTGTGAGTCTGATTTATGTAGGTCTAGACCGTGTTAGGCTTATCATCACTCCTGTTATGCCCAATAGTATTTCATAGAACGAAACGTGTATTTCTTGGGTTATCTTGAGATTATCTTGAGATGATTTTGGGCTTTTAGTGTCCCCGCGGCCCGGTCCTCGACCAGGCCTCCACCCCGGAAGCAGCCCGTGACAGCTGACTAACACCCAGGTACCTATTTTACTGCTAGGTAACAGGGGGCATAGGGTGAAAGAAATTCTGCCCATTGTTTCTCGCCGGCGCCTGGGATCGAACCCAGGACCACAGGATCACAAGTCCAGCGTGCTGTCCGCTCGGCTGACAGGCTCCCTACAACAACAATTCATATTTAGGTACACCATTCATATTTTGAACTTTTCTTCCACTGTCGATATAGGCACTATTATCTTCTTGAGGCTATCTTGAGATGATTTCGGGGCTTAGCGTCCCCGCGGCCCGGTCCTCGACCAGGCTTCCTTTTTGTTACACACCCCCAAGAAGCAGCCCGTAGCAGCTGCCTAACTCCCAGGTACCTATTTACTGCTAGGTAACAGGGGCATCAAGGGCCAAAGAACCATTTTGCCCCATTTGTCTCCGCCTCTATCGGGAATCGAACCCGGAACTCAGGACTACGAATCCGAAGCGCTGCCCACTCAGCTATCAGGCGCCCCTATCATATCTGAATCCTGGGCACGAATTCTAGCTGGAACCGAATCACTGGTACACCACGTGTCATTCGAGACCCGAGTCTGCCACTATTTCAATCTCTTCACATATCAACCCTAAACATTAAAGCCAAATAAACCACCCCAAAAATGCTAGACGGTATGTGTGGATTCTTGACATGTTGCCTGCGTTATTAGTACTAATAAGAACAGCAAACGAAGACACTTTTCACACTTCTGGGGAAAATTCTTGTCGGCTCATCAGGTGAGACAAGAGGTGCAATGGTAAGTCTCTAACACCTCCACTTAGGCAAGAGGTCTGGTAAGTCTAACACCTCCATTAAGGCAGAGGTGCAATGGTAAGTCTAACACCTCCACTACCACGTTAGTATTGATTGCCTAACCTACATCCAGACCAGACAGTCTGTGACCTTCATGTCAACCTTCAAATGTTATAATTAAATTATTTTTGTATTAATCCGGTGCAATATTTGCTCGCGTGCCGGACGCTCTTGGGTAAAACATTGTTAACACAGCAGTTGTTTCACTCAGTCGTATTCACTCACTGTGGTGGTTTGGTGTTGGGCTTCAGACCTATTCACTCACTGTGGGTGGTTTGGTGTTGGGCTTCAGACCTATTCACTCCTGTGGGTGGTTTGGTGTTGGGCTTCAGACCTATTCACTCACTGTGGATGGTTTGGTGTTGGGCTTCAGACCTATTCACTCACTGTGGATGGTTTGGTGTTGGGCTTGAGACCTATTCACTCACTGTGGGTGGTTTGGTGTTGGGCTTGTGACCTATTCACTCACTGTTGGTGGTTTAGAGCTGAAGTTAGTTGGTAGTTAATATCTGCTTGTAGTAAAAGTACAAGCAGAAATTAATAAAGTTTTCGACTGGGCAGCAGAAAATAACATGCTATTTAACATAGATAAATTACAGGTACTTAGATACGGTAAAAAATAAAGACAAGAAACCAAATGTATAATACAGCACAATCAAGTCTGCCCATAGTAGGAAAGCAACATGAAAAGGATCTGGGAATAATGATGTCTGACGACCTAACGTTTAGGGAGCATAACCAAACAAATATTGCGTCAGCCAGACGCAATATTTTTATTGCGTCTGGAAACTTACAATTTGGATTACGAAAACTTCTAAGATGGATTACGAAAAGCTTCACATCCAGAGATCCCATCACAATGATAATACTATTCAAATCACTGTCGTTGTCTAGTGATGTAAATCCCCCGTAAAATATAAAAAAGGTTACTAAAAAGTTAATTAAAAGATTGGCCAGGATGGTATTAATGAACGATTGTAACAGCGCGTCCGTCACTACAAAGACGATAAGATTCGATTCAAGGTGACGAGCCAATCACACAATATCCCGCAAGAACCTTCAAGTAAAAGTAATAAAGCAAAGAATGGAAAATCCATCGACACTCCTTATAGGATTCCCGACATCAATAACATTAATAACTATAATAAAAATAATTATAAAAATTTAACTAATAATAATAAAATAAACAATTAATTAAAATAATAATGATGATGATAATTAGAAAATCAACAGAAGCCGTGATAAGGATTCGAACCTATGTGCCTGCGTGTCCCCAGACACTCCTGTGGATTTTCACATCGATATATCACGTTATTGGGCCTTCCCTGTGTAATAATAATAATAATAATAATAATAATAATAATAATAATAATAATAATAATAATAATAATAGGATATTCCTAAATCGCAATTTACGTAAAGGTATTCAAAACCTTAAGTTTCTTGTTCACAAACGTTAAATTGTGTTTAATAAGAATCATTCCAGTGATACTTATGTAGTGAAGTTACACAACTATAAGGCTACACAATGCTAGACGAGAGGTCGGGTAGTCGACCAGACAAATAGCTTTCCTCTGAATGTCATCGCCGAGTTTAATATAGGCAACATGTCCCAGATGTAAGCAATGCTCTAGATAAAATAACGAATCAGTTCGAATCACTTTTGCCACCAAATGACCAAACATTCCAATAGTTCTAGGATATTATAATACAGCAATTAAACACCATACTACATCATCAAAGAGCAGGGTGCAGAATGCGATTGAAGTTTTGCAAGATCCAATGCTACAGTTACGCTCCAATCCAATTATCTGGTGGCCTGGGGCCAGATTCCCGAAGCAGTTACACAAGTACTCTCGAACGTGTACATCTTTTCTCAATCTTTGACAGCTTTGGTTACATTTATTACACAGTTTACAAGCACGAAAACTTACCAATCAACTGTTGTTATTGTTATAAACAGCCTCCTGGTGCTTCGGAGCTCATTAACTGTTTATTAATTGTAAACAAAGCCGCCAAAGGTTGAGAAAAGATGTAGAGGTTCGTAAGTGCTTGTGTAACTGCTTAGCGAATCTGGCCCCTGAGGGTTTAAATCTACTCGAAGACATCAAATCCATCAAATACGAACAGGATAATATACAAATGCATTCGAGGATGCATATACCCAAGCATTTACGCATATCCTCCTATGCTAAAATACACGTGAAAAATCTTAAAGGAAACTTACTCGATATCAACTCTGGCTGACACAGGGAACAAGCTATGCTTACTCTCCAGATGCACACACATCGTGACTGTCAGGCCGACAGTTTGTCTGATTACATGACTACATCTTTCTTCCCTTCTTTATGACACCATATATATCTTCACCTGTACACCTGTTCATGACACCATATTTCTTCACTTGTTCACCTGTTCATGACTGCATATATCTTCACCTGTTCACCTGTTCATAACTGCATATTTCTTCACCTGTTCGCCTGCAGCCATTCCTCATCCGCATTAACTCACTTGAGTCGGTCTGAGAGATGTATTTAACTACCAGAATGAGTGCAAGTTTCTTATTTCCGAAATCTCTTCTGCCTAGGAAGAAAGGATAAACACAGAGCAATGTTGCAAACTCAGCAATGTTCCTACGAGTCACATAATATTGTGATTACCGGGAACGAAAACATTGCAGTGAGGAGATATGATAATGAGGATATAGCGCTGAACCAGCTTGCCTATATTGCACTTGAAGGATATATATATATATATATATATATATATATATATATATATATATATATATATATATATATATATATATATATGTGTGTATATATATATATATATATATATGTGTGTATATATATATATATATATATATATATATATATATATATATATATATATATAAGGATAAGGGGTTAGAGAACCGGGTAAAGAAACACTGCCCAATGACTTGGAGGGGGGGGGGGAGGAGGGGGACCATCGGGGATCGAACGATGACAAGAAGGGAGATGTACCGACCTGTCCAGCAGTCACTGTTATATAAGTTACAGTGATTTTTTTTGTATTATGTATCATATTGCACATCATTATCAACTACTGTATTGAATAAATTATTTGTAATCCAAGGTAATACATTCATCAATGCTTTTATTTTAGGATATTGTAGTAGTTTTAGGATATTGTAGTGTGTGTAAATTTTAGATATTGTAGTGGTTTTAGGATATTGTAGTGTGTAAATTTTAGATATTGTAGTGGTTTTAGGATATTGTAGTGTGTAAATTTTAGATATTGTAGTGGTTTTCAGGATATTGTCGTGTGTAAATTTTAGATATTGTCTCGCTTCACGACCTTCAGCATTTACACTTAACCCCTGCTGTCTCTGCTGTGTAATATTAAAGCCAATTACGGAGTGATTAACACTATAATATCTAAGAGTTAACCACTACAATATCTAAAATTTACACACTACAATAGCCTAAAACCACTACAATATATAAAATTTACACACTACAATAGCCTAAAAACACTACAATATCTAAAATTTACACACGACAATATCCTGAAAACCACCT
>WNGS01163970.1:0-36411 GCA_020271785.1 Procambarus virginalis
CTGAAGGTGTCGTTGTGCCTTACTCAGCACAGCAGATTTACACACCACCAGCACAGCAGCTACGAAGTCTGCCACCATACACAGCTGCATTCTCAAACAACTTGCAGACAAGAGGAGTCAATCGATCAGCATATTGTCTGCCAACATCATAGGCTTCATGACCAATGTTGGCGATCTCACACACAGCTTTGTGAACACTCATCGTCCTGATGTGGTTGTTGTGCTAGAAACATTTCTAGATGACAGGACCCCTGAGAACTTTGCTACAATTGCCGGTTATACCTCATGGTTGCGCCGAGATAGGCAGGGTCAAGGAGGGGGTGTTGCAGTGTGCACCAGCAAGTCTGTGTATGCACAACACATTGATGTGGTCATTCCTGGTCATCTTGAAATTATGTTCTTCAAAGTATGCTTAAATCCAGGTACCTCAATTCTCTTATGTGCAATGTACAGACCTCAATGGCAGGGTGCTTCCCAATCACCTTCCTGATGGACAACCTAGACTCCCTTCTAATGCAGCACAACTGTCAGCACATTATAATTGTAGGTGACCTCAACCAGTATCTTATACAGAGGGATTTTGATGAACTCTTAGCAGTTTTTAACCTTGAAAATTTTGTTAGCTTTCCTACCCACATATCAGGCTCGTCCCTTGATCCTGTCGTAACTGACCTTCCTGCAAATATTGTTAATTGCAGACCTCTGGGATATGTTGGTTCTTCAGACCACCAGGCTGTCTTTACTACACTGGCTATCCCGACAGATCGAGGTGAAGAATCTGTTCGTACTACCTGGCTTTGGGACAGAGGGAACTGGCCAGCCCTACGGTCAGAGATTGAAGTTACTGATTGGAATGCCTTGCTCCAGAGGGACGTGAACAGCCAAGTAAACGCTTTCACCAGTCATATACTGGACCTCCAGTATAGGCATATCCCTCACCGGCAGTATGTGACCAAGCCCACTGATCAGCCTTGGTTTGGATATCGCTGCCGGATGGCAGCTGAAGCCAAAAACAAGGCCTGGAGGAGATTTAAACGGCATCCCTCGGCTCATAACAGAAACATTCATAGACAATCTTGTCGAATAATGAAAGAAGTTCAAAAGTGGGCTATATCCAGATGGGAATCCGAAACTCGAAGAAAACTTGCATCTGGAAGGGTTGGATCCAAGGTCTGGTGGTCCCTGGTGAAGGATCGGCAGGGGTACTCATCTGAGGACACAATCCCACCTCTAAACAGAGAAGATGGTACTGTGGCAACCAGCAATCAGGAGAAGGCTGATTTACTGGCAAACCACTTTGCTGCCAAGATGCAGGTCCCTGATCCTGAACGTCAGCCTCCACATCTTGCCCCATGCACTGTGTCTAGGTTGACTGAAGTGGTTATAAATCAGACTGAAGTTCTCCATCTCCTTAACACGCTAGACACAAGCAAAGCTGTGGGGCCAGATAAGGTCAGTCCAAGACTACTACGGTGCTGCGCTGACCTGTTGGCTTCACCTCTCACGCGCCTCTTCCAACTCTGCCTAGTTCAAGGAATTTGGCCCTCCTTATGGAAGAAGGCAGACGTTGTTCCAGTGCACAAAAAGAAGAGCCGCTCAGTAGTTGGTAACTACAGACCAGTGTCACTGCTTTCCATTACTGGCAAGATCCTAGAATCATTAATTGCTCAGCAAATGATATCATTTTTTGACCGTCATCGGCTAATTTGTGATCGACAGTATGGTTTTAGAAAAGGCCGATCTGCTGCTGATCTCTTGCTAAATCTCTCCTCTAAGTGGCATCAGTCACTGGATGAGTCCAAGATCAGCTGTGTTGTTGCTCTAGATATAGCAGGAGCCTTTGATCGGGTCTGGCACTCTGGATTGGCAGTGAAGCTTCAAGCTTTAGGCATTGCAGGCTCCATCTTAGTGTTATTAAAAGACTACCTTCAAGAACGGACTCTAAGGGTAGTCCTCAATGGAGCAGAATCCGATAGCCACTCAATTGGTGCCAGCGTTCCACAGGGTAGTGTGCTTGGCCCTCTGCTGTGGAATGTATATTTCAACGATCTTCTTCATCTCATTCCTGAAGCTCAAGCCTATGCTGATGACTGTACTCTGACCTTTACATACAGAAAGGAGGAAATGCTAACTGCTGCAAGAATCATTAATCACAAACTTTCAGCAATTTCTACCTGGGGTAGGAGATGGCAGGTCACATTTGCGGCTGAGAAGACTCAAGCGATGATGATAACTAGACTGCACATGGCGAATCGGACAGAACTGCAAATGGGTGGCAAATCCCTAGAGTTCACAGAAGAATTTGACATCTTGGGAATGAAGTTCGACTCTTCAATGACAATGAAGAGTCATGTGCTAAACCTAGCTAAAAAGGCAGCCAGGAAACTTACAGCACTAAGGCGCATCTCATATCTTCTTGACAGCAAGGGATGCAAAACCTTATATGAAGCACAAGTTCGCTCCCATCTTGAGTATGCACCCCTTTCCTGGATTGCTTGCCCCCCATCTTTCGTCAGACTGTTGGACAAAGTAGAGAGACGGGCTAGAAGGCTTATCTCTAGTCTTGACCAAGTCTGGTGGGAACGGTCTGAACATCAGAGCCTGCAACACCGTCGGGACGTTGTTGGTCTTACTGTTATGTACAAGGCCAACATCCTCAAAGTTCCGCACTTGGCCCAACTCCGTGGAGTACCAGTAGTTCCCACTCGTAACACTAGGCTTTCAACCTTCAACAGTCTCATGCTTGAAGTGCCATTCTCAAGAACATCACTCCATCAGCGTTCATTCATTCCGAGGCTTACTCGTATCTGGAACTTGTTCGCTCAACAGATTGATACACGAGAGATCAGGTCAACTGTTCACATGAAGACTCTGGCACACAGCTGGCTACTAGCTCATCCTGTTCCTTATATGATTGTTACTTAATGTTTTTTTAATGAATAAAGGCTATTCCTTCTAAAGCAAATAATAACATGCTCATGAAATAATTTGGCATCTAGGAGTAGGTTTCAACTTAGCATACATAAGTTCAATATATGATAGTTCCCAATTTGTTAGTTTCAAAGTATACTCTTATGAAATTATATATATATATATATATATATATATATATAATATATATATATATATATATATATATATATATATATATATATATATATATCTATATATATATATATACATATATATTATATATATATATATACATTATATATAATATATATATATATATATATATATATATATATACATATATATATATATATATATATATATATATATATATATATATATATTATTATATATATATATATATATATATATATAATATTATATATATATATATATATAATATATATATATATATATATATATATATATAATATATATATATATATGCCCGTGCCCGTGAGTTAATCGTGTATGGCCAATACTCACCCTTGCCAGACCCGTTTCCCACCCCCGGTTACGGTGGTAGGAGGAAGGCCATTTGAACACACTACTCTTAAGAGTACGCAGTTTGTTACCAGTAACAGAAATTCAACAACCCTGCTAACGCGCGAGGATGGGGGGAAGGAATAACTGGGTAAAGGTCGGAATTAGGAATACCTTTACGGAAGATGGGACAAGTGCGGATAGCTTCCTTAGTGGCAGCGTCCGCACACTCATTGGAAGAGACACCAATATGCCTTAGAACTCAGCAAAAGTCTACCGTATTAAATCTACTAGAGATAAGAAACAGCCAGTGTTGACTCTCGACTACCACCGGATGGACTGGATTAAAGGACTCCAGAGCCATGAGGGCACTGCGAGAGTCAACTACAACCACAAAGGAGGATTGGCAGCGAGAAAGCAGAAGACGTAGAGAATAGCATAAAGTTCTGCCATGAAGATGCTAGTCTCCGGAGGCAGGCGACACATATAGGTGTGGCCAGGAAAAACAACAGAGTAGCCTACACCGCCTGCAGAATTAGACCTATCGGTGAAGATGGAAATGAGCGGGAGTGTGAAGAAAAATGTTAAAGGGAAATACGTTCCAGAACTGTAGGAGGAGTAAAACCTTCAGTGATGTGGGTCAAGGAAAAACAAATTTAAGGGAGGGAGGAAAGGGATAGAAATAGACGACAAAGACACGAGTTCATTCAAAACGTACATGGCCAAGTTTAATTTTTTAAAAAGACAGAAAGAGACAGTGACGGCCACGCACAGACAGAATTAAACAGATACAAAAGCATAAACACAGACGGTGACAGAGACAAATTCATGAGAGACAGGAAGAAAAATGTAGAGACAGTGGGACAAAGACAAACTGACAGTAGGTACATTAATGTATGGATATATGGATGGATGGATAGATAGATGGATGGATGGTGGATCGATATATAGATGGATCGATATATAAAGGATAGCGTGATATGTAAGATGGATAGATATTTTGATGAGTGGATAAAGGGATAGATACATGGATAGACAGGTGGATGGAGGGATTGATAAACTGATAGATTCACAGATTGTTGGAAGAAAAAGTATATAGATGGACAAATAAGTGGATAGATGGACAGACAGAAGGATGAATAGGTAAATGGAAAGATAGATGGATAAATGGATAGATGACAAATAGATGGACAGCATGAGGAATAGATGGACAGCATGAGAAATAGATGGACAGATGGGTGGACAAATAGATGAATGGATAGATACATAGATGTATGGATAGATGGGCAGATGGATACATAAATGGATGAATAGAAGGATGGATGAATGCAAAAATAAATTGATAGCAGATGAATGTATGAATGCAAAAATAGATGGATAGATGAAGGGATAGATAGATGGAAAAATAGATAGACGGCTGGATTGATAAATAAATGGAGGGATTGATTTTCTTCAATTGAATTGTACTAAAACTTTTATTTAATAAACAGAACGAAAGAGGAAGAATCAGTAGAGTTGCGATACTTGCTAATATGATGCTGGGAAAATACCAGTTGTGGCTTGCCCTCTTGTCACACATCTGTAGTTACACATTTGTAGTCACACATCTGTTGTCGCACATCTGTAGTCACACAACTGTAGTCACCTCCCACCTTTCAGGCCAGACTTATTAACAAATGAGGCCCTCTCTCCGATTTTCCTCCGTCGTTGTCAACACTCTGCTCTTTATAGGAAGCGTTCGCGACTCCTGTTCTCATGTTCCCTGGCGGATATACTTGCATTTCAAATTCTGAAGTAAATCAATTTCTGATATCTCGAGATGCACAGATATCCTGCCAGATATATAAAAAAATATTTAACATTCACTCCAAATCATCGCAGTGCGGTTGTTCTCCATTTCAGACCTCTGTACATCATCTCTTTACGAAATGCTTTATGTCAAGTGAATGTGTGCTACATCAATCCATCGTCCTGTTTAGATAGTACTTTTTGTGATTATATGGACTATCGCACATACATAGACGTAATGGCCAGAGTAGAATTTGGTATTATTCGCTTTAGAGATTCCGGAAAAAATGCTAAAAATCAAACATATATTTCTAGGCCTAGTATAGCACATATATGTACAATTTTAGGCCTCAGACTGCGTATTAGGCCTAGGGCGGTTATGTTAGGCTGCGTCTTCTGTGTAACATCAAAAGACATTCTTTTTCCAGTTTGTCCAAACTCGAGAGTACCGATTTCTACTTTCTAATAACCTTTTACGTCAATATATGCACGATGGTCGTCATCGTTACTATAAGCACTACCTAAACAGGAGGATGAGCTCGTTAAGTTTACTTTGTGTGTAGTTATGTGTGTACTTTGTGTGTAGTCATTATCTTACGAAATGACTGCACACTGAAGTGTGCATTTAAAATAACTGTTTGAACATACTTGAAGTAATGACATTGCGTATATGTTCACCTTATGAAGTCACTGCTTTAAATGCTTTTGGAAATACCTGCTGTTCACTATATCTTGTATCAAGGGCCCCGTCTCTACATCAGCGATCATTCTTCCGAAATTAATCATTTCGGGCCCTCTGGCAGGTTAGGAGAGGACACTTTAAATTGACTGTTTTCTTGACGTTGGGAAACCTTAGGACAGGGTGAATAAATATCAGTCACTGTGTATAATTGTAACACACGACTGAGTGACATCATGAGGAACACTAAACGCCGGCTGTGTATTTTTAATTCATTCTCGAGATGGAATTTTCACTTGAGTGGTGACCTTTTTAAATATACAAAACTTCTTATATTCGTTTAACGCTTAAACTGCTCATGGCTTAAATATATGCTATGAGTAACATGTTCCACCGAGCGCATGGCGTATATATACGCCATAGGGTGCCAAGCACAATTCAAATGGCCCGCGGCTACACGGGTTCACATCAGCTTCCTCAGGGCTCTTGTAAACAGAAGCCATGTTTAAATAAATCGTGGGTAATATTCTCTGGTGTGAAAGCCACAGTACTGTGGAAGCAACCAAGGCTGGCGCACGCAGCATGAGCTAAGGACATTGCTGTTCAGCTTGTGACCACAGCATCGCCTAAAAATGTCCAAATAAATATGTAACTACTATTATTTAGCGATGACAGTATTACAGATGACCCCTGATTGTGATAAAAATGACCAGGATTGTGATATTGGAAGGCTTGTTGTGATAATTAGCGCTGTGTGGAAGGAGTAATGCTGAGGGAGGGAGGGAGGGAGATTACTGGCTGTGGTTTCACCTGTTACTGTCTGTATTCACCATACCAGCTCAGTGGTTCTCTATGGTGAACATAAATGTAGATACTTATATATAATGTGTGTATTAGTGTAATAACTGCAAAAGAATTATATTGGACAGAGCCGTTTGGGTGACGGAGGTGACGTCGTCTGCATGATTTGTCTAGCTGTTTAGAGGATGGCCACTATGCATCCTACAAGCTTGGGTGTACAGTTACGGTGCATACAGCATGTAGATACTAATATATAAGTGTGTATATAGTGTAATAACACCCCAAACAGTATTGTTTGGGAAGAAGTTTTAGTGCGCCTGACCATAATGCACATAATGAGTGCATATAATGCACATAATGAGTGACATAGTGCACATAATGAGTGAGGGAGGCAGCCACCAGCTGACTGTGTGTAGCGATGTCTCCTAGTGCCTGAATTAACTATACCAGCTTAGTTGTCCAGTTGTGGTGAACAAAACATGTAGATACTTATATATAATGTATGTATATAGTGTAATAACTGCAAAACTATTTGTTTATTGCTTTATGAATGCAATAATTGAATCATAATACGAACACCATACTTTTGAGTATAGCGATGATTCACACATTTTATTATATAAATCTATCACACTATACACTATTAAATAATATTACTGCAAAAATATAAGAAAAAATCAATTAGAGACATTGAAACTCCCACCTCACAGCTCGGGTGACGCTGACCGCCTCTGACGACCATTCTGTCAACGCCATTATTTTGCCAGACTTCCTCGGCCTATTGCGCCCAAAATATGTCACCAACGATTTTTTCACCATGTTCAGGGAACATAAATTAACATTTTTAGAAGATGAAATAATTTTTTAACATTAATTTTTTTCTTGCGCACAGGGGGTGTAGATCTCCTCGGGAGATTTACTTAAGGATTTACTTACTTAATTAGCAGCTTAAGGGTTATAGCCACAAGTACGCATAGCGTTTTGGGCAGATCCTTAATCCAAATTTTTCCCCTGGAATACGACCCACCGAATCGTTTAACAACCAGGTACCCATTCACTGTTAGGTGAACAAAGGCTATGGTTAAGGATTGGCGCCTGGTCAATCCCCAGCCAGGATACGAACCCAGGCCAAAGCTCTCATGAAGCGCCGGGAGAGTGCTTTACCATTACGCAACAGAGACTCGAATTTTTACACGAATTTAGTCGAGTTTTGGTTAAATTAAGTTAGCAGTTTGATGAGAGGAACAATTATCTGACAAGTACCAGTTTCTCTCCTATGGTAGCTTGTTGACGGCGTATTTCTTTATTGATGTCTTTTGAAAAATTATTGAGATCTAAAATTGTACTCTAGCAACCTTTCTCTATGAACACTGACCATGCAGTGTATCTGTCTCGTTTTTCTAACAGTATTTTATTATCATTCAACAGTTTATACATAAACCGGCGACATTAATTACATGAAATGTATTCTTTCTACACTGTTAATTGTTTTACATTTTTTCCACTTTTTTATTTATATATACAAGAGTTGTTACATTCTTGTACAGCCACTAGTACGCGTAGCGTTTCGGGCAAGTCCTTAATCCTATGTTCCCCGGATTACGACCCCCACGAAGAATCGTTTAACACCAAGTACCCATTTTACTGTTGAGTTAAACAGAGGTTACAATTAAGGATATGCACTCGGTAAATCTTCCCCGGCCAGGATATGAACCCAGGACAAAGCGCTCGCGGAACACCAGGCGAGCGTCTTACCACTACGCCACGGGGGCTGCAACATTTGAAATGTTATTTATGCATTTTAACTCGTTAACATTTTCTTGCTAAATTTTAAGTTCATCCCGTCCACAGTCTATGTTCATTCCAGTCAGTGGGCGATCCCAAAGACGCATTCATCAATTTTAACATGCTGTTCATTCAAAACAGTAATTTTCACAAAAAAAATATTATAATAATAATAATAATAATAATTAAAAAGCAATATGCTAATAATATATTACCATATTTAGGAATTGGTTAGGTGTTTAGGTTCTGTTGACGATTACTTGTATTTATATTAAGTGGGTGAAGCATTTACAGTGTGTGGTTCGAACAAATGTCGTCAGCGAAGCTCTTGTTCCGGTAGTGTTCGGATGTCATCAGTTGTGAAAGGTGTGTAAAGAATTTTTCATTCATAAACAGGGGGTTTGGCAGGTGCATGGAATGGACTTTGGGTCTTTGTTTATGAAGACAGGCTGTTTATTTTACACAGATTTGAGTTGTGGAAGTAATTATCAAAAGAAGGCACCAAACCGAGAAGGCTATGTAGCACCACCAAATGAGTGGAATAATCAGAGGGCGCTAAATATCACCAAGGATGCCAATACGAGAACAAAAACGCATAAGGCGAACGATATCAAAAGTATCTGAGTCACCAAGAATTCTATCGAGGGACAGGTGACAGCGAGGGGTGGTCAGAAAGCAAGACACACGCTCGTCCTGGAAGTTAGGACATTCAAGAAGGACATGCACGACCGTAAGAGGGAAAATGCAATTAGGACAATAAGGAGCAGGGCGGCGCTCGATCAAGTGACCATGGGTTAAGCGAGTATGGCCAATATACAACCTTGCCAGAGCTGTTTCTCATCGCTGGTTACGGTGGTAGGAGGACGGCCACGAGGAAACACAACATTTAAGAGAACGTAGTTTGTTACCAGTAACAGACGACCAAGAAGCCTGCCAACGGGTAAGGATGGAGGAATGGATAACCGAGTATAAGTCGGAATATGGAATACCTTTACGAGAGATGGGACAAGAGCGGACAGCTTCCTTGGCGGCAGCATCCGAAACCTCATTTAAAGACACATCAATATGGCAAACCCAACAAAACTCAACCGACTTAAATTTACTGTCCCTCTTACGGTCAACCGACTCAAATTTACTGTGAACAAGAAACAGCCAATGCTTGATCTCGACAACTACTGGATGAACTGGATTAATGTACCCGAGAGCCATGAGGGCACTACGAGAGTCAACAACAACTACAAAGGAAGACTGACAACGAGAATGCAGGAGACGAAGAGCATAATGAATAGCATAAAGCTCCGCTGTGAAGATGCTAGTCTCCAGGGGTAAGCGACACATATAAGTGCGATCAGGAAAACAACAGAGTAGCCAACATCGTTCGCAGACTTAGAGCCATCAGTGAAGACAGAAACGGAGCGGGAGTGAGAAGAAAAGTGCTCAAGGAAAAGGCGTTTTAGAACCGTAGGAGAGATAAAAGCTTTAGTGATATGGGTCAAGGATGCACAAAACTGCGGAAGGGGGCTCTCCACGGGGGCAAAGAAGGAACAACACGAGGAGAAACATTAGAAATACGAACGGAAAGAGAATTCTGTAAGCGAGATAACCGGGCAGGAAGAGGGAGGTGGTGAAGAGGAACAGGAACCGCAGGAGGGGTAAAAGTTAAATCACGACAGAGGCGAGAGAAAGGATGTTGCAAGGACCACGCAAGATAGCGAAGACAGTAGCAATCATGGTGGTCCTAGAGAGACAGGAAGCCAGTGTCAACATACAAGCTGTAACACGGGAAGGGGTTCTCTCTCTTCTTCTCCCCCCCTTTTCTCTCTTTGTACCCGTATTCTTTACTTTAGTTCTTAACTAAGGGACCCCAAGACTTTTACTCGAGCCGACTCCACGCCACATGGTCTCAAGACGATTTACCGACTTGAGATTCTACAACCCGTATGACGTGAAAATAGACTACTAGCAAATTTCTAGGATCTCCTTTCCGCCGCCACCACCAGATCAGTAACCAGATGAGCAATGATCGAGATCTGGATCGATCACGCTAAACACTCAACCTTGGGGCTTGATTCCCCACTAGTAACCAATAACCTTTGATCTACTTGAGTAGTTAATTCAAAACGATGGGAATGATGTACTCGGATTTGAGGAGCATCGGCGTCCACTTCAACTCGACCACGTGGGGACCACGTGACAAGGACAATTTCACAAAAATACAAAAGAAAAATGGAAATAATAAAAATACACATTAACTAATTAATTTATTCAAAATTAAGCAAAATCTAAATAATTGTTCACTCCCTACTTGAACACTCCCTAACTGAATATTTAACGGCAATGAGTGGACTATTCCCTACAATTACTCGTAAAGCAACTCTACCTTCTATGTTGACCCGCTTGGGTAGAGTGCTGGTCTTATGGGAGGTGAGGTGGTGACCTCCCCCAGTTGATCCGGCTACCACACTGCCCATCCTCTCTCTGATGCTCCTCTCTCCCGGAGCCCAGAGCAGAGTATTGTTCCGCATAGCTTACCAAGTTACTTGGCCAGGCTTAAGTTATAACAATTAAACTCTGTCGTACTGAATTATCCAGATTGATTGACTTATTGTACTGAAGTTTAAATTACACAAACATCTTAAGGAAGAGCTATTCCCAATTACAAAATAGCTATTTGACCTTTGAGAAATAGAGGACATGGAACCTCGTGACCTATGACCTCGGTCACTCCGCATCACAGCCTAGTTCTTGCTTGTGACGTCACTGATGGTGACTTAAACTCCTTCTAATAATGAGAATACTCTTGATATTATGAACAGTAGTACTATACAATACAATTTGACTGCAAAATGAATGAAGGCTAATTCCTCTAAATAAGTGAATACTGTAGAATGATTCATTATGAAACTTGTGCACAAAGGTGGTTATTTTCACCACGAATTCTCTGGGGACAGGTCCCGAGGTCGCCATGCGGTCCAGCTTCCCATTCTCCCTTGTAACTAAACATTCTGGAATCTTCTGGATAATTCTTACAACAAACCCAGTTTGTTACAACCCCCCCGCACAAGCACTTAGTAAACCTTGTTAATTTGTTAAAAATAACGAGGTTTAGTATCCAAACCCACAATTCAACTCATTGCCACAAACAAAAGCTAACCTATCTAAACAAAAATTTTGACAATCATTAGAGTGTCCAACATCATCATAATAAACATGTTCAAATTCATAAAATTTCTCAGCTGTCAACTGACAGCAATCCTCCAACATCAGGAAACATACATCCTACCCTTACTGACATAGCTAAATAACATGTCCCTACTCTAACAGCAAAGACTAGCTATTAAAATCTCTTGGCTCTTCTTCAAAAAAACATAAAAGTTATATCTTCAGACTGAACTTTCAGTCATCCGGGAGCGTACTACTGAACTATCAAGTTCACATCCGTGTACTATCCACTCCCCAACCAATGTCAACCTTGACATGCTAAGGAACACACCTAATTTTTATTACATGTATCTAAAAATATATAAAAAAAATTCCTATAACTATATCACAGGTTCCAGCTGACTGTACAGCTAAGTGTTCGCACTCACTATAGTGTCAATGTTTATATTGGTCCGCCTCTCCTGTGTTCAAACATTCTGAAAAAACACAACATAATTTTCCATAACCGTTTGTTCTGGGCTTAAATCACACAGGGGCATCGATTTTACTTACTGACCAATTTATAAAGTAGAATCTCCAAATATCATTGTACCAGAATAATCATCTTAAATCTGTTTTTCAACATTTATAAAGTATTGTGATTCTAAATCTGTTTTTCAACATTTAACCAAAGTGTCAAGATATTCTTTACACAGATGTTCAGAGCCAACTTTGTTTACTTGTATCAATTGTTCATATTGAGTAATTGAGAAAAAAAATCGATGCTGATGGACGCTGAATGTAGTCGATGACGATGTCGATCTTGCTTCTTCCCATGTGTAGACATCAATACCTGGTCCTCTTGTACTCCCGGTACTTTTGACTGACGACAGAGTGTAGTAGAGCTGAGTGCCAAGTGACAGCTGTAGAATACTGTTACTTCGGCCATTGATCTTGCTCCCGACAGTCCACACGCCTTCATATCAATCACAGTTCACACGGCAGTCTTGATGTTAAACTTGACGTCGCAGATGACCACAGCAGAGCAGGACTGGATGTACCAACGGTGTCTCGTAACAGGAGTGGTGTCAGAGGGTCGTAGAGGCGGGTTTGCTTGTTTGCAGAACAGGTGAATCTCGTCTTCCATCATTGCTCACGACATCTCAGGCGTTTCTTGATATCACCAGGTTACTAGGCCGTAAACACCAACTGTGTATACCCTCGTACCGCCGACTTTAGGCCAAAGGAGGCAATTTTGCGACCTTCTATTGGCGAGTCCCGGAACTCTGTAGGGAAACCGTGCCTTCCACCTGTGACCGCCTTAGTTCCGCGTTCCTGTTGCTTCAGATGACGTAATCATTAATCTTCCGGCGAAACTCTTGAGTACTGCTACTTGCTTTCCAGTTTCTTGACCTCTCCTCCAACACTGCTGGAATGGCTGCAGTCTTGATGACGCAGCAGGTGGGTAGTGGTGATCTTGAGACAGCTACCCTGGCGTTGTATGGCACCTCCGGTGACTGCTAAATGTGGACAGCTTGCTGGCCCTGACAACCTCGTGTAGTGACGTGAGGCGTCGGCCGGGTGACTCTTGGATAGTCACTCATCCCCAAAGTAACTGATGTATGGGTTACTGGGTCTGGTGGGGGGAGGGCTTTGTGTAACGTGCCTCCCCCCTCGGTCTTTACAGACAAGGGTTCACGTGTGGCTGGAACAACTGGGTCGGTGTACCAATCAGACCTGGGAACAGACAGACAACACAGCGGAAGCATAGATATACTCTGGGTTTGGTGGAGGTGGAACCCCAGAGCACGGTAAAAGTTGCTACCCGAGTTAAGTATAGAGATAGTGCACCTCATTGCCTTTACAGGAAAATCTAATGAATACTAAATTATACTAACCAAGGAAGTTACTTTACTGTACAGCGCGAGATCTCGTCACCATAGGGTGGCGAGACTGCACCTGACTACTGATGAGCGATGACAGGGGTCATCCTCGTCCCCTGACTCGTCGGTGAAGCCATGAGTCAGCACTGCTGAGTCAGGAACTAGACCCGCTGAAGGCAGTTCTAATTCCTCTCTAGCATGATAATGTTTCAATTTATTTACATGAATTGTCCTTTCCACCTGGTCCTCGAATACTCCTTTTATAACAAGATTCACCGGCCCCGCCCTTTTAATTACTCTATACGGCCCTCGCCACCTCGGAGCTAGTTTCCTGCTCTGATTGGCGGGCGCAGCCTCATTCACTCTCAATACGAGGCTTCCTTCCTTCAACTCAAGAGGGCGCACTTTCTTGTCATAAAAATGAGCATACCTGTTCCGTGCTTTCTTGGACGCTTCAGCTGCAATATTCCATGCATTTCTCATTTTTCCAAGGACTTCTGAAGGATAGTCCTCCCCGTATGCAACATTATGTCTGTTAAGCAGACCTGAGGGGAAATTGCATGAATTACCAGTAAACAAATGAAGTGGTTGGGTGTTAATTGATTGGTGGATGGCAGTATTCAAGGCTAACTGAACATAGGGTAGGTGTTCATCCCAGGTGTTTGCGTCATGTTCAGCAAGGATTGCAAGCATATCCTTGACTGAACGATTAGTCCGTTCCGTCATTCCGTTTGCTTGTGGGTGGTAGGCTGTTGTAAAAGCCGAAGTTGTCTCTAAAATCTTACAAACTTCTCTAAATATATTCCCATTGAATTCTTGACCCCGGTCAGAGACTAAAACTTTAGGAGGTCCGAATACAGTAACGAACCTACGCAAGAACGCATCTGCAACCGTACGAGAATCCTTCTGAGGTAATGCAACTAGTGTAGTGTACCTAGACAAATGGTCAACTAGCACCAAAACGTATCTATTCCCTGAATGACTATGATGTAAATCAATCAAATCTGCTCCCACACGATCTAAAGGTTCACGAATTTCAGGAAATTCCTGAAGTGGGGCTTGTACCTTAAGGGTACCTTTTCTCCTCTGGCAACGATTGCACGACTTCACGAAATTGATTACTTCAGAAAGTAATCCTGGGAAATAAAATAGAGACTTTGCCTTTAAGTGGGTTTTAAAGACCCCCGGATGCCCTGCAATTTTCGAAGCATGCGCAAGCTTTAACGCTGATGACCGCAACGCGTCCGGAATAACTAATTGAAATACTGCCCTATCATTCTGGCTATTAACATAATACAGGACGCCCTGTTTCATTTCAAAATCATGAATAGGTAAATTCTTTTTCTTTTTCGGGTATTTCCCTCCTTCTAAATACTCAATAATTTCTTTCCATCTAGGCTCGTTCATCTGGTACTCTCTCATTTTGTCTGATGGAATTGTTTCAATATTTTCATTAACTTGAACTGCCGCTATGTTTCGACTTAGCGTATCTGGAACAACATGTGCTGGACCAGGCTTGTACAAAATCTGGAATGAGTGGGCAGAAAGTTCGTGAGACCAGCGTGACATTCGTGGGCATTTCGTTCGCTTCTTAAATATGTGTGTTAACGCTCGATGGTCTGTGTAAATTACAAAGTGCCGCTGAAATAGGTAAGGTTCGAAGTACCTAACTGATTCTACTACTGCCAGTGCCTCCCGATCCGTAGCTGAATAGCGAACTTCAGGTCCTTTGACCTTTCTACTGAAATAGGCTACTGGATGGGGTAAATTATCCGCATCTCGCTGAATTAAGCACCCGCCAATAGCTATACCGCTGGCGTCAGTGTGCACCTCCCACTCTTTCTCAAAATCAGGAATCGCCAATACCGGTGTCGTGATTAGTTGGTCTTTCAGTTTGCGATAGGCCTCGTCATGTTCAGATTTCCACACAAACTTCGCATTTTTCTTTGTCAGATCAGTCAGGGGTGCTGAAATGCCAGCAAAACCTTCAATATGACGACGAAAATATCCGGCCGCCCCCAAAAACCTACGCACGTCCTTTGCTGTCCTTGGAGTAGGCATGTCAGCAATGGCGCGGCAAGAATCTGGGTCAGGCCGGATACCGTCTGGGCACACCTGGAACCCCAGAAATTTGAATTTCTGAGCCGCCAGGGTGCTTTTCTGAACGTTCAGCTTGAACCCTGCCTGATCTAACAACGTCAAAGTCTCAGTCAAGTCCCGTAGGTGTTCCTCAAACGTCCTGGAATATATCACAACATCATCCAGGTACGCTAAAGAATGCCTACCCAGGACCGGACTAAGGATGAAGTTGATGGCCCTCTGAAACGACGAAGGCGCTGTCTTTAAACCAAACGGCATCCTACGGAAATGATAAGTGTGCCTACCATCCGAGAACGCTGTTTTTTCCCTATCCTGTTCTGCCACCGGAATCGCCCAATACGCCGATTTCGCGTCAAGAGTTGAGAAATACTTAGCAGCACCAAATTGATCTATAATCTCCTGTATTCGGGGCAACGGATACACATCACCCTTAGTTATTTCGTTCACCTTCCGGTAGTCAACACAGAAACGATAACTACCGTCCGGTTTCCGAACTAGCACAACAGGAGAGAGCCACGGTGACGTACTAGGCTCTATCACGCCCTGTCTCAACATTTTCTGGCACTCCTCCCTGATAACGTTCTTTGCCTGTTCCGGCAACCTCCACTGTCTCGTGTACACAGGCAAATGATCACCAGTTGGAATGGTGTGCTCAATCTTATCAAGGAGACCAATCTGGTCATCCTCTGTCGCAAATAATTTCGGGAATTTTCGCAAAACTCCTCTCAGTGCCTTCCTATCTGCCTGTGTAACATGTTGCAAATCAAGTGCTGAAATTAATTTTTCTACTTCTACATTCTGTGCAACATTTCTCGTCTCGCACTGCACTTTGGATGGTGTTTTAGTATCTAGCATGTTTAATGCACTACATTGTGCAGTGACGGTTGGCGTCTCAGCTGACTCATTGTGAAAGATTTCTGTGTCCTCCACCATGGTTCCCTGAGATACCCTATCACCTGCCCTGAAGCGAAAAGTCTTATGTGAAAGATTGACAACTGGAATGAGTGCACCTTTATCGAGCACTACAATTAAGTGATGAGGAATTAATAAGCGATCACATCTCCCAGCAACCTGAAGGGTGGTACCTGGTTGTATGTGACGTCCCACGGCTACTTTAATAAATTTAACAGAATGTGGTGGGCAACTCTGTTTGGTCAATGCATGCAATGCGCATGACCTCTTAACTGTGTCTGGAAGAGACTTAAAAATTAATTTTGGATAGTGCGCATTATATTTCTGCTTCCTCTTAATTGAAGCTACAACTGGGGGATGGTCGATCATCTCCACTGGGTAGGAAGTCTGTCCCAACTGCAACCTGCAGTTCCTAGCCCCTTTTTGAGCAGACAAGGAATAATCAAATCGCGACAGAAAATCAGTTCCCATTAAGATGTGACCAGGAAAATCAAGGTTCTCTACGATCGTACATGTGTGAGGCTGCAATCCCCCATCAATTTCAAAATTAACTGTACCTTGACCTACGATCTCAATCTTTTCCCCATTGACCGCTGTTAATGTCTTTGCGCAACGTTTAAGACGTGCATACTTAAAATTGCTGAAGGCTGACTTTTTAATTACAGTTGCCTGGCTTCCTGTATCAACAAAAGCTGTCAATCTTACACCTTCCACTTTCACCTCAAAAGTAGGCCTACCATCACTAGGAGCCTGCTTTCATGCTTTCGTACTAATGAGTTTACAATCTCTCTGTATATGTCCGTGCTTCCCACAGGAGTAGCACCTCCGCGGATCTCTGTTGGTACCCCGCGCAGGGTGGCTCGAACATGCAGCTGAGGGCTGCTTCCCGCCTGACGAACCCGCGCTACAGTTACTCAGCTTGTCTCGCCCGCCTTGACTCAACGCCTCTACGTATGGGGACGACTGAGCGCCCGATGTCCCTGTGCGCGTCTGCCTGTCTAAGGCTGTGGCGGCCTTGGGTTGGGGTGTGGATTGAGGGTGGGGATGGGGTTGAGGAATGGTGTGGGTGGCCTCGGGTTGGGATGTGGATTGAGGGTGGGGATGGGTTGAGGAATGGTGTGGGTGGCCTCGGGTTGGGGTGTGGATTGAGGGTGGGGATGGGGTTGAGGAATGGTGTGGGTGGCCTCAGGTTGGGGTGTAGATTGAGGGTGGGATGGGGTTGAGGAATGGTGTGGTAGCCTCGGGTTGGGGTGTGGATTGAGGGTGGGATGGCGTTGAGGAATGGTTGGTGGGTTAGCTCGGGTTGGGTTGGGATGAGGGTGGGGATGGGGTTTGAGGATGGTGTGGGTAGCTCGGTTGGGGTGTAAGATTGGGGTGGGGATGGGTTGAGGAATGTGTGGGGTGGCCTCGGGTTGGGGGTGGATTGAGGGTGGGATGGGTGAGGAATGGTGTGGGGGGTAGCCTGGGTTGGGGTGTGGATTGAGGGTGGGGATGGGGTTGAGGAATGGTGTGGGTAGCCTCGGGTTGGGGTGTGGATGAGGGTGGGGATGGGGTGAGGAATGGTGTGGGTAGCCTCGGGTTGGGGTTGGATTGGGGTGGGGATGGGGTTGAGGAATGGTGTGGGTGGCCTCGGGTTGGGGTGTGGATTGAGGTGGGGATGGGGTTGAGGAATGGTGTGGGTGGCCTCAGGTGGGGTGTGGATTGAGGGTGGGGATGGGGTTGGAGGAAGGGTTGGTATAGGAATGGAGGTTGGGGTTGGTATATGAAATGAGGATGGGGTGGGTATAGGAATTGAGGATGGGGTTGGTATAGGAGATAGGGTTGAGGTTGTCGTGATGGGTGAGGTGTACCCAGGTATTGTGGTATTGTTCTGTGAGGTAGTTCCTGCTGTTGGTGTGGCGTCGATGTTATGTGTGGGGGAACCCAAGACGGCTCCCCCCACTCTTGGGACGAATCATCCTCCCTAGACTCCACACTCATGTCAATAATCGTATCTGCACTGGCACGGAAAGATACCCCCGGTTGTCCAGTCCCATGCAGAACCCGTGACCCCGTCGCCTCAGTCCCACTGACCCCACCTGTGACGTCAGCTGAGCTACCCGAGCGGTCCCCAGTGGTGTCGGAAGAGGTGCGATCCTCTACACTTCCACTCCCACTGGTCGCCACTGACTGGTCACTGTCTGGGTTAAGCATGTCCTGTGATTGCTGGTGTGCCATGTCTCTTGTAACTACTCTTCAATACACCCTCTACCCGGACTCACTACAACCGTGAACTTGCACAAATAAAAACACAACTCTTTTCCAAGAGAAAACTAACTAAATTCCCAAAGTAGGAAAGACAACGATTAATCGAGAGAATCTCTGAAGTGAATTCGATGAATGAGCGTCTGCCCCGCACTCGTGTCTGACCTTGAAATAACCCGCAGTTCTATTACTGAAACCTAAGTCCTTTACGTTAAAAATTATTAAAGAATCTAATTTATATAAAACAACTTAAAATGATAAATAACTAACGCGCAGCACTCGTGATGGATTAATTAAAGAATATGCACTGTACTTGAATACTAAACGTACTTGAAGTGAGCAGCGTGGCCACTGATGACTGATGGAGCGGGGCCAGCTGCCCTGAAAAACTAAGTCCCGCGCTTTTTCGCTTAAACGCTGAAAAATCAAAATTTTTGTTCTGAAGGAAAATAACTAGTTTTACGTTACCAAACAGCTCTAGCGATTAATATAGACTCCCAGGACATATATTGTCTTGTCAAAATTTGAATTTTCACCAAAAACTTGCGTTTTTACTCAGTGCTGGACTCTGCCAAATTTTTGCACCCGGAAGAAAATTCTATCACCCAAAATATGGTAAAACTCCCTTAATTCGTCAAAAATGGGTTTCTTGTTCTCAGATATAAATACGCTATTATTTAATACTGACGCTGTATACAAAACACTGACACATCGGGCGGTTTCAACACTCATCAATTCGAATTTTCATCAAAATCTGAGGTTTTCACCTCAAGTGGACTTTAATAAAATCACAACACGATTTTCTCGAAAAATAACTAAATTCGGCAAAAATGTAATTATCCCTGTTTAATGCTTACGAACAGAATTACGTCCCTTGCGCGCACTAGAGAGTAATGCTGGCCACAGAATATACACGAAACATGAGAATCCGAATTTTCGCCAAAATGTACGAATTTAGCCTAAGTTGGACTTAGAAAATTTTTCCACCTTCGTTTCCACAAAAAAAAATTCTAAGTCTAAAAACGTAATTCTACCGTCTTACTGGTAAAACTAGAAACAATATCACTCGCAACGACTGGGGAATCCTAATGACGCCCAGACCATATACGTGACCCACTAATACAAATTAATTACAGTTAACGACTTTCCAACGTTGACTTAGCCGAAAACTTATCCCAAAATACTTAGAAATATTTCCACGAGTTCTATCAAACACTTACACGAAAATTACTATCCCTTAACAAACTCCTTCACTTAACTATTGTGACCGACCTATAGCCCTAAGTTCAGAGGATTAACTACGCTCTAGAAAACACGCCTCTGACTTAGACTAATACAATAAGGAACAGCAAAACTTAATGTACGCACTTAGCTTAACATACACGAAAAATACTGAACACTTGGGAAAAATTTTAACCGGGGATTGAATTTAGGGGAAAAATTTTTTAATCTCTAGAAAACGCAATTAAACGGGATTACTTTATAAATTTAATTATACTTAATTTAAAGATACACTCGACTTAATACTATAATTGCTCCTACCGGCTCGCCGTCCCGCGCCTAGCCTAGGGGTCTCGACCGTCTAGATTCTAACAGAGCGACACGCAGCTTTCAGCAACAATTAGACTAGAGGCGACTCAACCTCCACTAAGTGTGCGATCACTTAGTCGTTGAATCGTTGCTAGGTAGTTTACTAGTCCGTCCCTCGGAGGCCGCAACGCCCTTCACGGATTTACGTTTTTCCTTAGCGTTCTGGGTCGTCTAACAACGCCCTCGGACCTATCTCCTGGCGTCCCACTGATAAATCCGCCCAGACAGCCCACAAGGAACTGCTGTTGAGAGTATGGTGGCTCCCAACACCTCTGAATCTATTGCAATGGGTCGAGTATGGTACCCAGTCCAATAAACTCGGAGCGGTCTCCTTACCCAATAAAACTGAACAGAAATTACTTACTAACTAATCCTTAATCGTATCAGCCCGCATGAACGCAAGATTCGCCAATCCCCACTCAAACGCACTGTTGTGAGGCGCACTGCTAATCCTGGCCCGCGGCTGTCCTCCCTAGCCTCCACGCACGTGTCCGAATGGCGAGACGCGTGAGCCTTTCAACAATTTCAAACAAAATTGTTGAAACCACCGCTGTGCACCATTGTAACACGGGAAGGGGTTCTCTCTCTTCTTCTACCCCCCTATTTCTCTCTTTGTACCCGTATTCTTTACTTTAGTTCTTAACTAAGGGACCCCAAGACTTTTACTCGAGCCGACTCCACGCCACGTGGTCTCAAGACGATTTACCGACTTGAGATTCTACAACCTGACGTGAAAATAGACTACTAGCAAATTTCTAGGATCTCCTTTCCGCCGCCACCACCAGATCAGTAACCAGATGAGCAATGATCGAGATCTGGATCGATCACGCTAAACACTCAACCTTGGGGCTTGATTCCCCACTAGTAACCAATAACCTTTGATCTTACTTGAGTAGTTAATTCAAAACGATGGGAATGATGTACTCGGATTTGAGGAGCATCGGCGTCCACTTCAACTCGACCACGTGGGGACCACGTGACAAGGACAATTTCACAAAAATACAAAAGAAAAATGGAAATAATAAAAATACACATTAACTAATTAATTTATTCAAAATTAAGCAAAATCTAAATAATTGTTCACTCCCTACTTGAACACTCCCTAACTGAATATTTAACGGCAATGAGTGGACTATTCCCTACAATTACTCGTAAAGCAACTCTACCTTCTATGTTGACCCGCTTGGGTAGAGTGCTGGTCTTATGGGAGGTGAGGTGGTGACCTCCCCCAGTTGATCCGGCTACCACACTGCCCGTCCTCTCTCTGATGCTCCTCTCTCCCGGAGCCCAGAGCAGAGTATTGTTCCGCATAGCTTACCAAGTTACTTGGCCAGGCTTAAGTTATAACAATTAAACTCTGTCGTACTGAATTATCCAGATTGATTGACTTATTGTACTGAAGTTTAAATTACACAAACATCTTAAGGAAGAGCTATTCCCAATTACAAAATAGCTATTTGACCTTTGAGAAATAGAGGACATGGAACCTCGTGACCTATGACCTCCGGTCACTCCGCATCACAGCCTAGTTCTTGCTTGTGACGTCACTGATGGTGACTTAAACTCCTTCTAATAATGAGAATACTCTTGATATTATGAACAGTAGTACTATACAATACAATTTGACTGCAAAATGAATGAAGGCTAATTCCTCTAAATAAGTGAATACTGTAGAATGATTCATTATGAAACTTGTGAACAAAGGTGGTTATTTTCACCACGAATTCTCTGGGGACAGGTCCCGAGGTCGCCATGCAGTCCAGCTTCCCATTCTCCCTTGTAACTAAACATTCTGGAATCTTCTGGATAATTCTTACAACAAACCCAGTTTGTTACAAAGCTGAGGACGGGAGTCGAACGAAAGGTACCAGAACTGAGGCGCAACCCAGTATGGTGCAAAGCATCAAGACGGCAAAGAGTGAAAGGAGAAGCAGACGAGTAAGCAGGGCAACCATAGTCGAGCTTAGATAGGACGAGAGAGGAATGTAAAGCAAGGAGAGTGCGCCTATTCGCTCCCCAAGAAGCATGGGACAATACCCGAAGAAGGGTAAGGGCCTTGGAGCACTCAACACGGAGGTAAGAGATATGGGGAGACCAAGACAAACGAGTATCAAGGCATAACCCCAAAAGCTTCGCAGAATCTTTGTACTCAAGGGGATGACCATAAAGTGACAAAGAGGGACGAAGAACAACCCGTTTCCGAGTAAATGTCATGGCACAAGTCTTAGTAGTAGAGAACTTGAAGCCATAATCGGTGGCCCAAGACGACATGGCATCAATCGCAAGTTGAAGCCGGCATTGAAGGAGAGGCGAATCATCTCCCTGACAGCAAAGGATAAGATCATCGACATAGAGAGCGGAGAAGACGCCTGAAGGAAGAGAAGAAAGAAGACTATTGAGGGCAACCAGAAAAAGAGTAGTGCTCAGAACACTACCCTGGGGCACACCTTCGTATTGCTGAAAAGAGGCAGAGAGAGCAGTACCAAGCCGCACCCGAAAGGAATGACGAGAGAGGACACTGCGGAGAAAGAGAGGGAGATGACCACGAAGGCCAAAAGAATGAAGCTGGGATAGAATATGATATCGCCAAGTGGTGTCGTAAGCCTTTTCCAGGACAAAAAGGACGGCAACAACGGAGGTCTTCGCCGCAAAAGCAGTACGAATATAGACCTCCAAGTTCACCAGGACATCTGTCGTGCTGCGGCACTTGTGGAAACCAAATTGAGAAGGGGAGAGTAGTTAATGGTGTTCCAGGAACCACATCAGACGAACTTAACCATACGTTCAAAGAGGTTGCAGACACAACTTGTGAGGGCAATAGGGCGAAAGTCCTTAGGGGATGTTCCCAGAGACCCTGGTTTGCGAACAGGGAGGACAACGGCATCGAGCTTAAACAGACTCAGTAAATACCGAGACGTGCACGGAGGGAGATGGCGAAGCATCTCATAATGAATACCATTGGAGCCCGCCGCTGTAGAACCGCAGAGGGCCAGGGCAGAACGAAGTTCAGAGAGAGAGAGAGAAGAAATCGTTATAGGGAAGTCGAAGACGAGTGCAGAAATCTAAAGAACGAGACTCAAGGACAGGTTTACGAAGAAGGAAAGATTGGGGAAGATGAAGACCAGAGCTAACAGAAGAAAAGTGGGAACCCAGTTCGGTAGCTACCTGCAACGGGTCCGCCCAAGAGTACCACAGAGGTGAAGGACCAGTGAAACATCGGGAACGAACTTATCTGCTATCTTGCGGATACGCTTCCAGATCTGTGCCAGAGGAATTTTGGACGTAATGGTGGAGACATAAGATGCCCAACATTCACGTTTAGCCATACGGATGGCTAAACACCGCACTCGCCTTCCGAAAGAAAAGAATAGAATAATAGAATAGCATGGGTAAACTGAGCAAATACGGAGGGAAGGAAGCGGGAGAACAGACCAGAGGTGGGCGGGCGGGGTCCGGAGGAAGAGGAGGAGACAATGGAGAGGAGCAGTCAAGGACAGCAGCAGGAAGAGGGGGAGTAGAAAGAGGGGAGCGCACCTCAGCAAGGGCAGCAACCGAGAGGGAAGTGGGGGCCAAGGAAACCTCCATAGCAGGAACAGGGGGCGCAACCACTGAAACGGAAGGGGAAGGAGCAATAGAGTCAGTAGGAGGGGCCGAGGAAGAGAGTGAAGCCTTCTTATCCGCCAGAGAGGAGGAAGGAGAGGAGCCAGGCCTACGCTTCTGACTTAAAGAGACCGGTGACCCAGCAACTACGAACCAGGCAACGGATTCCAGCGTCTCAACAGAAGCTGAACGAGAGCACACACAACGGCTGTTAGGAAAGCGATGGACATCAGCCTGCATCGACAGGCGGCGGGGAGAGTCAATAGACGGAGGAGAAGGATGGGAAGGAGGATCAGAGGGAGACGAGGAAGAAGACACAGGAGACATGACAGACCGGGTAGAAAGAAGGGGAACCACCGACAGAGGACCAGGAGGGGGACCCTTCGGGACAGAACTCAAAGGAACAGAGGAGGGGGCAGTGGGCATATCAGGGTTCAAGGCCCGGAAAAGGTTGTGAGTCTGAGGAAGGTGGGAAGGACGAGGAGAGGAAGAGCGCAACACGCGAGCATAAGAGACGTTAGCATAAGGTGGGAGCCGGCGAACCTGGCACCTCGCCTCAGGAAAAGATAAACGCTCCCAGTGCTTCAAGGTGAGGACGGCTGCCTCAAGCTTGTAATGGATACACGCATGAGAGAAGGTAGGATGGGCCTCACCACAGTTGAGGCAGCGAACCTGGCGCAACCCGTCCTCGCAAATTCGTATAGTCAATATTGACTTATTAAATACGTGCATAGGTGACATACTAAACATAGTAGTTTACCTTGAAAAGCTTCATAGAAAACACCGACCTTACTTAACCTTGTTAGTATGTTAAGATAAGCATCTTATAGCTTCGTAATTACAATTGTTACTTAACCTATTATAGGTATAGGTTAAGTAATAATTGTAATTACGAAGCAATAAGATGCTTATCTTAACATACTAACAAGGTTAGGTAAGGTCGGTATTTTCTATGAAGCTTTTCAAGGTAAACTATTATGTTTAGTATGTCACCTATGCACGTATTTAATAAGTCAATATTGACTATACGAATTTGCGAGGACGGGTTGCCTGGGGAGAAATGTACTCCGACTTAGAGTGACCTTCGCCCCCACACAAAGGACAGAGACAGTCCCAGAGCAGCAGAGGGCACCATGCCCAAACCTCCAGCACTTGTTACAGAGCCTAGGAGAAGGAATGTACTCCAGGACAGAGCACCTGGCACCAGCAAGAATGACAGAGGGTGGAAAGGTCCTACCATCAAAGGTAATCTTCACAACCCGAAGGGGTTGACGGCGACGACCACGAGGGGGACGAGTAAACGTGTCCACCCGGAGAACAGAATGGCCCTGGGCATCGAGGATATGCCGAATATCATCATGGCAGTCCTGCAAATTCCAAACACTGGTCGCAACATGGGGCGGAAGGAGAATAGTGCCAATGCTGGCATTCAACTGAGCGTTCTTTGAGACCCGAACAGGGGTCTCGCCAAGGCAGGATAAGGCAGCCAAGCGGGAAGCAGCATCCTGAGAAGGAGCAGCAACGTCACGTGTATCGAGATGAGTAGAGTAGAAGGTAACAGAGGCATCCACGAAATCAACAAGATGTCGATGGAGGGAGAAATCGTCAGGAGGCGCAGAATAAGAGGGAGGAGATCAAAGTATTTGGCCCACGAAGCGGGACCAAACAAGGCTTGATAGGCATCAGAACGGGAAGGAATCGAGCGAGTGCGGCCATGTCGAGGACGGCGTTGAGAATCCCCAGAGAAAGAGGGGGTTAAAAGGTGCAGTAGTTGCAACTAGAGATTGAGCCGTGCCAGGGGACGAGGTACTCACCACTGGGGGCTTGGGGCTTGACCCAACCACAGAGGAGGGAGGGGACCCGAGGGGAGTAGTCAGAGGCCAAAGGAGGAGCAAGGTCGGGGCCCAATGCAGTGGAGGCTACAGAGCCCGGTCTTCCAACACGGACAGACTCAGGACTTGGTCGCCCACCCCACGATCCTGAGAAGGTAAAGGAGGAACAGAACACAACATAGGTACGAAACAAACATTCATTCAAGAATGTGCCCCCACATCCACCTTGGAGCCACAATTGGAGGCAGGACACCCAACCAGAAGCTATCGCCGATTAAGCCGGGGCCTCCTAGGGGTGCGTCGCGAGTATACACCCTACAAACGCCACCTTAAGAACCGTCAATCTGTCGAGATCGGGTTCAGTGAGGAAGGGGGGATTGACAATAAAAGGTTCCCCTCGCTCTTGACGTTGGGTACTACAGTTCTAAGGGTGCAAGAGTATGCCTCCTCCAGCACCCAGGCGTCAAAATAGAAGAAGTCCAAAGGAATAACCAAAACAAGTAAAAGGTCGGCAGGAAACGACAAGCAGATAGGAGAAGAGGGGGGGAGAAAAAGAAACAGAAGGAAAAGGAAACGTTGTTCAGCAAAATTTGAGAGGACAGCAGCAGGAGCACAAGGCTATAAAAAGACAGAGGACTGTCCCAAGGAGCATCACACTCCGGCAGCCGCCCACTAAGCCCACCTCACGGCATCAACGAGCTGAACGGAGAGGGGGTTGAGTTGTGGAAAGTTTTGATAGTATAATAAAATGCAATGAAACAGCCTCTGCTGCATGTAATGCAAATGATGAAGATAATAATTAAAATATTGATCATAATAATTATAAAATTGATCATACTAATTACAACATTGATCATAGTAATTGGCATCATTTAAATATAAAGTCTGTTATATATAAGTAGATACAGAAAACGAACATATTGCTTATACTCAAAGAAAAGCACAAAATTTTCAGTGAACCTTCTTCTCGACACTCGTCCTTGAAGCATGACGTCATTCTTCAGTAATTTCTAGTGCCACTGGAACCATTTGATTTATTTCTTTGATCAAAACCATTGACTACAGACTTAGATAATTTGCCGAGTAAAAAAATATAATTTTATACTAACTCGAGTGAATGACCAAAATAAGTGTGTGGTTATGACTGAACAATTCATTCTACATTGTTCACTATTAAAATATTCTATAGCAAAAAAATAATTGTTTCTAAAGTATCAGTCATTAAACCAGGAATAAGATTTTTCAGAACGAATGTAGTTCGTTCTGAGGAAATGAGGCAGAGGAGAGGCATGATTGATATATATATATATAACTGAAAACTCACACCTCAGAAGTGACTCGAACACAAATTGCCAGGAGCACAATGCAACTGGTGTACAGGGCACCTAATCCACTCTACCATCACGACCGGACAAAAGGTTATGGTAGCCGAGGCTATCTCCCCATCAGCCCGCCGGCACTCTGATGCTAATCTTGGGCATAGTATTTTATCATAGTACCAATATAGAAGCATCAAGAGGAAGTATGGTCCAATTGGCCCTTTGCAGTTACTTCTCTTCTTATGCTCCCATATATCCAATTAATACCCATTGTTCCATGTTCTATCTTGTGTTTATCACTAATTTGTTCACCTCATCCAGAACTGTTGTACCATATCACCTCACCCAAATGCGAGTATAAAAGCAAATTGCGTGTTTACAGGTTACAGTTGTGTGTGTAAACTAAAGTCATTGAAAATGTAATAGGAAATTACGAAACGTGTTCAGGCATCGTGTCAGACTATAAATGAAAATAAATTTTGGAAAATTGATTTTTCAATTACCATCAACAGTAAAAAGAAACAAGAAATATTGAGATAATTCGTGTTAGAATTATTAATCTTACTTTTTCGATCATATTTAAAAACATATGTTTACAAGAAAGACTGCTACCAAAATATACTATATATATATATATATATATATATATATATATATATATATATATATATATATATATATATATATATATATATATATATATATATATATATATATTACACTAGCTGTACCCGGCCACGCGTCGCTGTGGCTTTGTGTGGCCCAGGTTGAAACCACACAAAGTCTGGCAGTTGGTGTGGCTCAAAGTGTGGCAGCTGGGTTGGTGTGGAGCAACACCAACCTTCCCCGTTCTCCCAGTCCTCCTCACTATTCCTCCCTTCCCCATCCCCTCGTCCTCCCCTCCATTCCCCCTACACCATTTCTTTGTCCTCCCCACCATCCTCATACTCCTCTGTCCCCTCGTCCTCCCTACCATTCCCCCTCCCATGTCTCGACATCCTCCCCACCATCCCCAACTCCCTCGTCTGATGCATTCCCAAATGATCTGAATTTTGAACATCAGATCAAATGATCTGATGTTCCCATCACTGAAATATAAGAAAAACCAGTTAAAAAACGAAATAAAAACAGTTAAAAAAAAAATAAACAATACTCACGAAATGAAAGTTACGGTAAACAACACAGCTCAATTCCATTGCAATGTCACATTGTCACACAAAAAAATTAAATCTAAATGAAAATAAATCAAAATATATTAAAATTAAATTTGTCATTGCAATCAGAAACATTGAAATGGAAACGTAACACATTTAGGATAGCGCGAGTTGCTCTTACGTGCAGCAGATGGCATTGCTTCTTAAAAAAAAATGTTTTTACCTGTCACAGGTGTGGCATCTATGCTTTACTTTCGAAATGAACGGTATGGTAAACAAATACTGCACAATTCCAACGCCATGTCACACAAAATAAATCAAATTGAATATAAATCATGATCTATGAAAACTCAATTTATCAATGCAATCGGAAACGTTGAAATGGAATCTTAACATAATTTAGTATAGTGTGTGTGTGTGTGTTGCTATTACGTGCAACAGATGGCGCTATTTTTCAAGAAAAGCATTGTTTTACCTGTCACAGGTGTGTCATCTATACTTATACTTACGAAATGAATGGTATGGTAAAAAACCACAGCTCAATTCCAACACAATGTCACACAAAATAATTCACTAAAAAATAAAATAAATCGAAATCTATGAAAATATAATTTCGCAATGCAATCGGTAACATTGAAATGGAATTCATGACATATTTAGTATAGCGTGCATGTTGCCATTATGTGCAACAGATGGCTCTGTTTTTCAAAAACGCATGTTTTTACCTGCCAGAGGGGTGGCATTTATATAGTAGGTATATAAAAACACGTGCCTATTCGAATGCAACGTCGTGTAAAAATTTCAAAGCAATCGGTGAAGAACTTACGGAGATTAGCGGTTAAGCACACACGAACATTTCCATTTTTATTTATATAGATTATTGTATAATATATATTATATATATTATATATATTTATATATATAAAGTGATGAGGGTACCACCTCTGATGCAAGTGTAGGGACCAATAACCTCGTAGAAGAAAATACAGAGTATTCAGAGAAGACCTTGTGGATCCTCACTGAACACTTTAATATTTTCTTCTACCACCCCTATTCTTTTGTGTATAATAAGTATACATACATATACTTATTATACACAGGAAGCACAATAGCGTGATGCATCAAATGAACAAATCCACATGGGCCGTGACGAGGATTCGAACCTACGTCCGAGAGCATCCTAGACGCTACCTTCATCAACTGAGCTATGACATGGTCAAAAGAATTGAACCCAGAAGTTCTACTGAACTCACTTGTATCCTGCAGCCTCTCTAAGACACAAACCAGGGTTTTATACAATTCCCCCATGCACTCGACCTATGTCAATAGGCCGTTCTACCTCTTCGATCTTACTTCGTTTTACACAAAAATCACAATATCGTCATGCATCAAATGAAGAAATCCACCAGGGCCGTGACGAGAATTCGAACCTACGTCCGAGATCATGCCAGACGCTGCCTTAAGTAAGAAGTAAGGGCGAAGAGGGAGAACGGCCTATTGATATAGCTCGAGTGCATGGGGGGAATTGTGTAAAACCCTGGTTTGTGTCTCGGAGAGGCTGCAGGATACAAGTGAGTTCAGTTGAACTTCTGGGTTCAATTCTTTTGACCATGTCATAGCTCAGTCGATTAAGGCAGCGTTTGGGATGCTCTCTGACGTAGGTTCGAATCCTCGTCACGGCCGTTGTGGATTTGTTTATACTTATTATATTATAATATAATAATATAATATAATACATTTATATTATATATACTCTAAATGACCCTCCAGGATTCTAACCCATGACATCTAGGATAATCCCCAAACATGCACAGTACCGTAAATGGTGCCGTGTTCACTGTACTGTGTAAGTTTGGGTTATCCTAGACGTTATTGCTTCGAATCCTAGTCAGGTTATTTAGAGTTCTTAGTGATTTATGGTTTGCACGTTCCTGCAGCCTTACTCACGAACATATATTATATAAAGGTTACAGCTTCTTTTATAAATTTACGTACAATATAAACGGAATATTGCTATTTGAAAAGCTGGCGAGTGTTACTTACGAGAGTGGACCAGAGCAGCAGGAGTGTTGAGTGATGTGCTAGTGAACAGTGAAGCAGAGGTGTCCCTCCCAGGGATTATATCACCTCATTCAGCTCAACGTTGCCGCCCACTCTCTGACGTCAGTGAACTCAATGTCAAGAGGGTAGCTGAGTGGCCAATATATGTCACTGCTGCGTTGCGATTGGTGGACGGCAGCGCACGGTTTATTTATAGTTAATTACAGTTTTATCAATGAATTATGTAACTGTTCATTTAATAACATATTCTGATAATAGAATTTTGTTGTTCGAGAGGCTGGAGTGGCGTAGAACTCCTCTTTTTTTCAGTTAAGACGACCATAAATTATTTCATTTGTCGAAGTATAAGGAATTAGTGAGTAACACACAACGAATAAAGCTTTTACCCTCCCAAAACTCAGTACATAATTTTACCCNGAGAGAGAGAGAGAGCGCTATTCCTCACCGGCAGTATGTGACCAAGCCCACTGATCAGCCTTGATAAGCATCTTATAGCTTCGTAATTACAATTGTTACTTAACCTATTATAGGTATAGGTTAAGTAATAATTGTAATTACGAAGCAATAAGATGCTTATCTTAACATACTAACAAGGTTAGGTAAGGTCGGTATTTTCTATGAAGCTTTTCAAGGTAAACTATTGTGTTTAGTATGTCACCTATGCACGTATTTAATAAGTCAATATTGACCTTCACCCCCACACAAAGGACAGAGAGAGACAGTCCCAGAGCAGCAGAGGGCACCATGCCCAAACCTCCAGCACTTGTTACAGAGCCTAGGAGAAGGAATGTACTCCAGGACAGAGCACCTGGCACCAGCAAGAATGACAGAGGGTGGAAAGGTCCTACCATCAAAGGTAATCTTCACAACCCGAAGGGGTTGACGGCGACGACCACGAGGGGGACGAGTAAACGTGTCCACCCGGAGAACAGAATGGCCCTGGGCATCGAGGATATGCCGAATATCATCATGGCAGTCCTGCAAATTCCAAACACTGGTCGCAACATAGGGCGGAAGGAGAATAGTGCCAATGCTGGCATTCAACTGAGCGTTCTTTGAGACCCGAACAGGGGTCTCGCCAAGGCAGGATAAGGCAGTCAAGCGGGAAGCAGCATCCTGAGAAGGAGCAGCAACGACACGTGTATCGAGATGAGTAGAGTAGAAGGTAACAGAGGCATCCACGAAATCAACAAGATGTCGATGGAGGGAGAAATCGTCAGGAGGCGCAGAATAAGAGGGAGGAGATCAAAGTATTTGGCCCACGAAGCGGGACCAAACAAGGCTTGATAGGCATCAGAACGGGAAGGAATCGAGCGAGTGCGGCCATGTCGAGGACGGCGTTGAGAATCCCCAGAGAGAGAGGGGTTAAAAGGTGCAGTAGTTGCAACTAGAGATTGAGCCGTGCCAGGGGACGAGGTACTCACCACTGGGGGCTTGGGGCTTGACCCAACCACAGAGAGGGAGGGAACCCGAGGGGAGTAGTCAGAGGCCAAAGGAGGAGCAAGGTCGGGGCCCAATGCAGTGGAGGCTACAGAGCCCGGTCTTCCAACACGGACCGACTCAGGACTTGGTCGCCCACCCCACGATCCTGAGAAGGTAAAGGAGGAACAGAACACAACATAGGTACGAAACAAACATTCATTCAAGAATGTGCCCCCACATCCACCTTGGAGCCACAATTGGAGGCAGGACACCCAACACGAAGCTATCGCCGATTATGCCGGGGCCTCCTAGGGGTGCGTCGCGAGTATACACCCTACAAACGCCACCTTAAGAACCGTCAATCTGTCGAGATCGGGTTCAGTGAGGAAGGGGGGATTGACAATAAAAGGTTCCCCTCGCTCTCGACGTTGAGTACTACAGTTCTACGGGTGCAAGAGTATGCCTCCTCCAGCACCCAGGCGTCAAAATAGAAGAAGTCCAAAGGAATAACCAAAACAATCAAAAGGTCGGCAGGAAACGACAAGCAGATAGGAGAAGAGGGGGGGAGAAAAACGAAACAGAAGGAAAAGGAAACGTTGTTCAGCAAAATTTGAGAGGACAGCAGCAGGAGCACAAGGCTATAAAAAGACAGAGGACTGTCCCAAGGAGCATCACACTCCGGCAGCCGCCCACTAAGCCCACCTCACGGCATCAACGAGCTGAACGGGGAGGGGGTTGAGTTGTGGAAAGTTTTGATAGTATAATAAAATGCAATGAAACAGCCTCTGCTGCATGTAATGCAAATGATGAAGATAATAATTAAAATATTGATCATAATAATTATAAAATTGATCATACTAATTACAACATTGATCATAGTAATTGGCATCATTTAAATATAAAGTCTGTTAAATATAAGTAGATACAGAAAACGAACATATTGCTTATACTCAAAGAAAAGCACAAAATTTTCAGTGAACCTTCTTCTCGACACTCGTCTTTGAAGCATGACATCATTCTTCAGTCATTTCTAGTGCCACTGGAACCATTTGATTTATTTCTTTGATCAAAACCATTGACTACAGACTTAGATAATTTGCCGAGTAAAAAAATATAATTTTTAACTAACTCGAGTGAATGACCAAAATAAGTGTGTGGTTATGACTGAACAATTCATTCTACATTGTTCACTATTAAAATATTCTATAGCAAAAAAATAATTGTTTCTAAAGTATCAGTCATTAAACCAGGAATCAGATTTTTCAGAACGAATGTAGTTCGTTCTGAGGAAATGAGGCAGAGGAGAGGCATGATTGATATATATATATATATATATAATATATATATATATATATATATATATATATAACTGAAAACTCACACCTCAGAAGTGACTCGAACACAAATTGCCAGGAGCACAATGCAACTGGTGTACAGGGCACCTAATCCACTCTACCATCACGACCGGACAAAAGGTTATGGTAGCCGAGGCCATCTCCCCATCAGCCCGCTGGCACTCTGATGCTAGTCTTGGGCATAGTATTTTATCAAATCACCTCATTCTTTGGGGCACACGTGAGGAACACAAATGCGAACACAAATAATTGTGGTGGTACACAACTATATTCAACCCACTTCAAGACTCCGTACCAATATAGAAGCATCAAGAGGAAGTATGGTCCAATAGGCCCTTTGCAGTTACTTCTTTTCTTATGCTCTCATATATCCAATTAATACCCATTGTTCCATGTTCTATCTTGTGTTTATCACTAATTTGTTCACCTCATCCAGAACTGTTGTACCATATCACCTCACCCAAATGCGAGTATAAAAGCAAATTGCGTGTTTACAGGTTACAGTTGTGTGTGTAAACTAAAGTCTTTGAAAATGTAATAGGAAATTACGAAACACGTTCAGGCATCGTGTCAGACTATAAATGAAAATTAATTTTGGAAAATTGATTTTTCAATTACCATCAACAGTAAAAAGAAACAAGAAATATTGAGATAATTCGTGTTAGAATTATTAATCTTACTTTTTCGATCATATTTAAAAACATATGTTTACAAGAAAGACTGCTACCAAAATATACTAATATATATATATATTGTGACGATAATCTCTTCCCAGAGATTGAGCCTGCTATCTCTTCAATTCATCACGTTCTCAACAATATGCAAGATACGTTTTGTAGTGGCTTAACGTATATATCAAGACAGCCACATGCACCTCAACTCCCTCCTTCCCCCCACTCCAGCACCTGCTGCACACCTGGTCGATGCGCCGAACCCTTCAACTGCCTAACTAGCGACTTGCGGCTGTCCAGCGTTCTCATTGGCCGCCAACCAACACACCACTCCCGTTCCTCGCCAATCACAATCATCGCCAGTTATTGTTGGAGTCCCTTGCATTTCTGTCAGGCAGAATATATCTCGTGCTCCTGCTATGAACACCTGAATTTGACCCACCTCGTGTGATCAAATAAGAGGTTCTTAGCTAGCGCATATATTCCCAGCACCATTTTATTTTGTTAACGTAACGAGTTCCCCCCCTTTTCACTTTGTTATAATTTTATATATTTTTCTTTTACATTATATTATATATGTATGCCAAGGTATCGTCTTTATTTTATTTTGTGTTTTCTAGATTAAAGTAAAGTATTTTGTTATATTTTGTTTTCGTGCCTCTTGCCTTACCACAGATTATCAGACAAGCAGTCACTCTTTTTTTTTTTTTTTTATTTAAATATATGTGGCCCAGCACTGACACCTGCTAGTTGGAAGACTGCCGACCACCATTTCCAACACGTTTCCGTCACAATATATATATATATATATATATATATATATATATATATATATATATATATATATATATATATAATTACACTAGCTGTACCCGGCCACGCGTCGCTGTGGCTTTGTGTGGCCCAGGTTGAAACCACACAAAGTCTGGCAGTTGGTGTGGCTCAAAGTGTGGCAGCTGGGTTGGTGTGGAGCAACACCAACCTTCCCCGGTCTCCCAGTCCTCCTCACTATTCCTCCCTTCCCCATCCCCTCGTCCTCCCCTCCATTCCCCTACACCATTTCTTTGTCCTCCCCACCATCCTCCCACTCCTCTGTCCCCTCGTCCTCCCTACCATTCCCCCTCCCCCGTCCCCCTCCCATGTCTCGACATCCTCCCCACCATCCCCAACTCCCTCCTCCGATGCATTCCCAAATGATCTGAATTTTGAACATCAGATCAAATGATCTGATGTTCCCATCACTGAAATATAAGAAAAACAGTTAAAAAACGAAATAAAAACAGTTAAAAATAAACAAATAAACTATATTCACGAAATGAAAGTTACGGTAAACAACACAGCTCAATTCCATCGCAATGTCACACTGTCACACAAAAAAAATTAAATCTAAATGAAAATAAATCGAACTATATTAAATTAAATTTGTCATTGCAATCAGAAACATTGAAATGGAAACGTAACACATTTAGGATAGCGCGAGTTGCTCTTACGTGCAGCAGATGGCATTGCTTCTTAAAAAAAAAAATGTTTTTACCTGTCACAGGTGTGGCATCTATGCTTTACTTTCGAAATGAACGGTATGGTAAACACATCTGCTCAATTCCAACGCCATGTCAGACAAAATAAATCAAATTGAATATAAATCATGATCTATGAAAACTCAATTTATCAATGCAATCGGAAACGTTGAAATGGAATCTTAACATAATTTAGTATAGTGTGTGTGTGTGTGTGTGTGTGTTGCTATTACGTGCACAGATGGCGCTATTTTTCAAGAAAAGCATTGTTTTACCTGTCACAGGTGTGGCATCTATACTTATACTTACGAAATGAATGGTATGGTAAAAAACCACAGCTCAATTCCAACACAATGTCACACAAAAATTCACTAAAAAAATAAATAAATCGAAATCTATGAAAATATAATTTCTCAATGCAATCGTTACATTGAAATGGAATTCATGACATATTAGTATAGCGTGCATGTTGCCATTATGTGCAACAGATGGCTCTGTTTTTCAAAAACGCATGTTTTTACCTGCCAGAGGGTGGCATTTATATAGTAGGTATATAAAAACACGTGCCTATTCGAATGCAACGTCGTGTAAAAATTTCAAAGCAATCGGTGAAGAACTTACGGAGATTAGCGGTTAAGCACACACGAACATTTCCATTTTTATTTATATAGATTATTGTATAATATATTATATATATATTATATATATTATATATATAAAGTGATGAGGGTACCACCTCTGATGCAAGTGTAGGGACCAATAACCTCGTAGAAGAAAAACAGAGTATTCAGAAGACCTTGTGGTCCTCACTGAACACTTTAATATTTTCTTCTACCACCCCTATTCTTTTGTGTATAATAAGTATACATACATATACTTATATACACAGGAAGCACCAATAGCGTGATGCATCAAATGAACAAATCCACATGGGCCGTGACGAGGATTCGAACCTACGTCCGAGAGCATCCTAGACGCTACCTTCATCAACTGAGCTATGACATGGTCAAAGAATTGAACCCAGAAGTTCTACTGAACTCACTTGTATCCTGCAGCCTCTCTAAGACACAAACACAGGGTTTTATACAATCCCCCCATGCACTCGACCTATGTCAATAGGCC
>WNGS01163970.1:37411-55026 GCA_020271785.1 Procambarus virginalis
ATATATATATATATATATATATATATATATATATATATATATATATATATATATATATATATATATTAATATATATATATATATATGTATATATATATTCAATCATTTACCCAATACATATACATGTCGATAATCTTTTTCAATCACAAGTGATTCATCAAGAGGCTCACAACAGTCTGCTATGGGTAATCTTTTACACGGAAGTGAACATAACATTACACTTCCAAGAGAGTGTATTGTTATGTTCAATTTGCATATTTTTTTGGGAACACCAGACTGTAGTAGGTAAGTTAGTCTTCTTGGAAGATTTGTGGTGGCCATTCCAACATAGGTTGATTGATGGTGACTTCCTTCTATGGCGCATGTAAACTGGTGTACCACTTCTGCTTGTGTTGGAGAGGGCTGTATTGGTAATTGGGGCTGTTTTTTTTCTATAAATCAGCAGGCTAATTTAAAACCATAAAAATAGTAGGTAACGAAATTGGTAGTAGAAAATTAAATTCAAATTTTTGGTCTGGGGCTGTTAGTTTCACTCTAGTTGTTAGTTTTTTTAATTAAATTGTTATTTATCTTTCTTTTATACTGTGACCTCATAGTAAATTTGTAATAGATTTATGGGAGGGATTGTTTGTGTTGCGGTTGTTGTTCTCTGTTATACCATTTTTCTAAATATCTCCTGATATTGGCGTTGTCTTCTCTATTCGTGTACCCGTTGTTTATTAAGACCTGAAGGCTTCTGTCCAGTTCCATGTGGATGTTATGCCAGATAGAACAATGGGTAAGGGCTCGGTTTATAATTGAGTTTATTACACTTGTCTTATATCTGTCTGGACATTCAGAGTGACCATCCATACACATTCCAATGTTGGTGGGGTTAGTGTAAACTTCTGAGGTTAAGCTGTTGTCTTTTGCTCTCATATAATTCAATTTATATTAAAATTCAATTAAGTTAATTGAGGTATAAATACACACAAAAGGATGAGGTAGCTCAAGCTGTTCTCAACACGAAGACACGGTGGATAGGGAGAGCACCATCGACGTCTGGTTCATGGGTAAAATTATGTACTGAGTTTTGGGAGGGTAAAAGCTTTATTCGTTGTGTGTTACTCACTAATTCCTTATACTTCGACAAATGAAAATAATTTATGGTCGTCTTAACTGAAAAGAGGAGTTTCTACGCCACTCCAGCCTCTCGAACAACAAAATTCTATTATCAGAATATGTTATTAAATGAACAGTTACATAATTCATTGATAAAACTGTAATTAACTATAAATAAACCGTGCGCTGCCGTCCACCAATCGCAACGCAGCAGTGACATATATTGGCCACTCAGCTACCCTCTTGACATTGAGTTCACTGACGTCAGAGAGTGGGCGGCAACGTTGAGCTGACTGAGGTGATATAATCCCTGGGAGGGACACCTCTGCTTCACTGTTCACTAGCACATCACTCAACACTCCTGCTGCTCTGGTCCACTCTCGTAAGTAACACTCGCCAGCTTTTCAAATAGCAATATTCCGTTTATATTGTACGTAAATTTATAAAAGAAGCTGTAACCTTTATATAATATATGTTCGTGAGTAAGGCTGCAGGAACGTGCAAACCATAAATCACTAAGAACTCTAAATAACCTGACTAGGATTCGAAGCAATAACGTCTAGGATAACCCAAACTTACACAGTACAGTGAACACGGCACCATTTACGGTACTGTGCATGTTTGGGGATTATCCTAGATGTCATGGGTTAGAATCCTGGAGGGTCATTTAGAGTATATATAATATAAATGTATATTATATTATTATATTATAATATAATAAGTATAAACAAATCCACAACGGCCGTGACGAGGATTCGAACCTACGTCAGAGAGCATCCCAAACGCTGCCTTAATCGACTGAGCTATGACATGGTCAAAAGAATTGAACCCAGAAGTTCTACTGAACTCACTTGTATCCTGCAGCCTCTCCGAGACACAAACCAGGGTTTTACACAATTCCCCCCATGCACTCGAGCTATGTCAATAGGCCGTTCTCCCTCTTCGCCCTTACTTCTTACTTAAGGCAGCGTCTGGCATGATCTCGGACGTAGGTTCGAATTCTCGTCACGGCCCTGGTGGATTTCTTCATTTGATGCATGACGATATTGTGATTTTTGTGTAAAACGAAGTAAGATCGAAGAGGTAGAACGGCCTATTGACATAGGTCGAGTGCATGGGGGAATTGTATAAAACCCTGGTTTGTGTCTTAGAGAGGCTGCAGGATACAAGTGAGTTCAGTAGAACTTCTGGGTTCAATTCTTTTGACCATGTCATAGCTCAGTTGATGAAGGTAGCGTCTAGGATGCTCTCGGACGTAGGTTCGAATCCTCGTCACGGCCCATGTGGATTTGTTCCTTTGATGCATCACGCTCTTGTGCTTCCTGTGTATAATAAGTATATGTATGTATACTTATTATACACAAAAGAATAGGGGTGGTAGAAGAAAATATTAAAGTGTTCAGTGAGGATCCACAAGGTCTTCTCTGAATACTCTGTATTTTCTTCTACGAGGCTATTGGTCCCTACACTTGCATCAGAGGTGGTACCCTCACCTCTTTATATATATAAATATATATAAATATATAATATATATTATATAATAATCTATATAAATAAAAATGGAAATGTTCGTGTGTGCTTAACCGCTAATCTCCGTAAGTTCTTCACTGATTGCTTTGAAATTTTGACACAACGTTGCATTCGAATAGGCGCGTGTTTTTATATACCTACTATATAAATGCCACCCCTTTGGCAGGTAAAAACATGCATTTTTGAAAAACAGAGCCATCTGTTGCACATAATGGCAACATGCACGCTATACTAAATATGTCATGAATTCCATTTCAATGTTTCCGATTACATTGACAAATTATATTTTCATAGATTTCGATTTATTTTTTTTTTTTAGTGAATTATTTTGTGTGACATTGTGTTGGAATTGAGCTGTGTTGTTTACCGTAACTTTCATTTCGTGAGTATTGTTTATTTTTTAACTGTTTTTATTTTGCTTTTTAACTGGTTTTTCTTATATTTCAGTGATGGGAACATCAGATCATTTGATGTTCCCAATTCTCCGATGGGAACATCAGATCATTTGGGAATGCATTGGACGAGGGAGTGGGGGATGGTGGGGAGGACGATGAGACATGGGAGGGGACCGGGGAGGGGGAATGGTAGGGAGGACGAGGGGACAGAGGAGTGGGGGATGGTGGGGAGGACAAAGAAATGGTGTAGGGGGAATGAAAGGGAGGACGAGGGGATGGGGAAGGGAGGAATAGTGAGGAGGACTGGGAGACCGGGGAAGGTTGGTGTTGCTCAGCAAAGTATGAGCGTTGCTGAGAAACACCAACCTTCCACACCAACCCAACTGCCACACTTTGAGCCACACCAACTGCCAGACTTTGTGTGGTTTCAACCTGAGCCACACAAAGCCACAGTGACGCGTGGCTGGGTACAGCTAGTGTAATATATATGTGTGTATATATATATATATATATATATATATATATATATATATATATATATATATATATATAATATATATATATAAATATATATATATTAGTATATTTTGGTAGCAGTCTTTCTTGTAAACATATGTTGTTAAATATGATCGAAAAAGTAAGATTAATAATTCTAACACGAATTATCTCAATATTTCTTGTTTCTTTTTACTGTTGATGGTAATTGAAAAATCAATTTTCCAAAATTAATTTTATTTATAGTCTGACACGATGCCTGAACGCGTTTCGTAATTTCCTATTACATTTTCAAAGACTTTAGTTTACACACACAACTGTAACCTGTAAACACGCAATTTGCTTTTATACTCGCATTTGGGTGAGGTGATATGGTACAACAGTTCTGGATGAGGTGAACAAATTAGTGATAAACACAAGATAGAACATGGAACAATGGGTATTAATTGGATATATGAGAGCATAAGAAAAGAAGTAACTGCAAAGGGCTATTGGACCATACTTCCTCTTGATGCTTCTATATTGGTATGGAGTCTTGAAGTGGGTGAATATAGTTGTGTACCACCACAACAATTGTGTTCGCATTTGTGTTCCTCACGTGTGCCCCAAAGTATGAGGTGATTTGATAAAATACTATGCCCAAGATTAGCATCAGAGTGCCGGCGGGCTGATGGGGAGATAGCCTCGGCTACCATAACCTTTTGTCCGGTCGTGATGGTAGAGTGGATTAGGTGCCCTGTACACCAGTTGCATTGTGCTCCTGGCAATTTGTGTTCGAGTCACTTCTGGGGTGTGAGTTTTCAGTTATATATATATATATATATATATATATATATATATATATATATATATATATATATATATATATATATATATCAATCATGCCTCTCCTCTGCCTCATTTCCTCAGAACGAACTACATTCGTTCTGAAAAATCTGATTCCTGGTTTAATGACTGATACTTTAGAAACAATTATTTTTTTGCTATAGAATATTTTAATAGTGAACAATGTAGAATGAATTGTTCAGTCATAACCACACACTTATTTTGGTCATTCACTCGAGTTAGTTAAAAATTATATTTTTTACTCGGCAAATTATCTAACTCTGTAGTCAATGGTTTTGATCAAAGAAATAAATCAAATGGTTCCAGTGGCACTAGAAATTACTGAAGAATGACGTCATGCTTCAAGGACGAGTGTCGAGAAGAAGGTTCACTGAAAATTTTGTGCTTTTCTTTGAGTATAAGCAATATGTTCGTTTTCTGTATCTACTTATATATAACAGACTTTATATTTAAATGATGCCAATTACTATGATCAATGTTGTAATTAGTATGATCAATTTTATAATTATTATGATCAATATTTTAATTATTATCTTCATCATTTGCATTACATGCAGCAGAGGCTGTTTCATTGCATTTTATTATACTATCAAAACTTTCCACAACTCAACCCCCTCCCCGTTCAGCTCGTTGATGCCGTGAGGTGGGCTTAGTGGGCGGCTGCCGGAGTGTGATGCTCCTTGGGACAGTCCTCTGTCTTTTTATAGCCTTGTGCTCCTGCTGCTGTCCTCTCAAATTTTGCTGAACAACGTTTCCTTTTCCTTCTGTTTCGTTTTTCTCCCCCCCTCTTCTCCTATCTGCTTGTCGTTTCCTGCCGACCTTTTGCTTGTTTTGGTTATTCCTTTGGACTTCTTCTATTTTGACGCCTGGGTGCTGGAGGAGGCATACTCTTGCACCCGTAGAACTGTAGTACCCAACGTCGAGAGCGAGGGGAACCTTTTATTGTCAATCCCCCCTTCGTCACTGAACCCGATCTCGACAGATTGACGGTTCTTAAGGTGGCGTTTGTAGGGTGTATACTCGCGACGCACCCCTAGGAGGCCCCGGCTTAATCGGCGATAGCTTCTTGTTGGGTGTCCTGCCTCCAATTGTGGCTCCAAGGTGGATGTGGGGGCACATTCTTGAATGAATGTTTGTTTCGTACCTATGTTGTGTTCTGTTCCTCCTTTACCTTCTCAGGATCGTGGGGTGGGCGACCAAGTCCTGAGTCGGTCCGTGTTGGAAGACCGGGCTCTGTAGCCTCCACTGCATTGGGCCCCGACCTTGCTCCTCCTTTGGCCTCTGACTACTCCCCTCGGGTCCCCTCCCTCCTCTGTGGTTGGGTCAAGCCCCAAGCCCCCAGTGGTGAGTACCTCGTCCCCTGGCACGGCTCAATCTCTAGTTGCAACTACTGCACCTTTTAACCCCCTCTCTCTCTGGGGATTCTCAACGCCGTCCTCGACATGGCCGCACTCGCTCGATTCCTTCCCGTTCTGATGCCTATCAAGCCTTGTTTGGTCCCGCTTCGTGGGCCAAATACTTTGATCTCCTCCCTCTTATTCTGCGCCTCCTGACGATTTCTCCCTCCATCGACATCTTGTTGATTTCGTGGATGCCTCTGTTACCTTCTACTCTACTCATCTCGATACACGTGTCGTTGCTGCTCCTTCTCAGGATGCTGCTTCCCGCTTGGCTGCCTTATCCTGCCTTGGCGAGACCCCTGTTCGGGTCTCAAAGAACGCTCAGTTGAATGCCAGCATTGGCACTATTCTCCTTCCGCCCCATGTTGCGACCAGTGTTTGGAATTTGCAGGACTGCCATGATGATATTCGGCATATCCTCGATGCCCAGGGCCATTCTGTTCTCCGGGTGGACACGTTTACTCGTCCCCCTCGTGGTCGTCGCCGTCAACCCCTTCGGGTTGTGAAGATTACCTTTGATGGTAGGACCTTTCCACCCTCTGTCATTCTTGCTGGTGCCAGGTGCTCTGTCCTGGAGTACATTCCTTCTCCTAGGCTCTGTAACAAGTGCTGGAGGTTTGGGCATGGTGCCCTCTGCTGCTCTGGGACTGTCTCTCTCTGTCCTTTGTGTGGGGGCGAAGGTCACTCTAAGTCGGAGTACATTTCTCCCCAGGCAACCCGTCCTCGCAAATTCGTATAGTCAATATTGACTTATTAAATACGTGCATAGGTGACATACTAAACATAATAGTTTACCTTGAAAAGCTTCATAGAAAATACCGACCTTACCTAACCTTGTTAGTATGTTAAGATAAGCATCTTATTGCTTCGTAATTACAATTATTACTTAACCTATACCTATAATAGGTTAAGTAACAATTGTAATTACGAAGCTATAAGATGCTTATCTTAACATACTAACAAGGTTAGGTAAGGTCGGTGTTTTCTATGAAGCTTTTCAAGGTAAACTATTATGTTTAGTATGTCACCTATGCACGTATTTAATAAGTCAATATTGACTATACGAATTTGCGAGGACGGGTTGCGCCAGGTTCGCTGCCTCAACTGTGGTGAGGCCCATCCTACCTTCTCTCATGCGTGTATCCATTACAAGCTTGAGGCAGCCGTCCTCACCTTGAAGCACTGGGAGCGTTTATCTTTTCCTGAGGCGAGGTGCCAGGTTCGCCGGCTCCCACCTTATGCTAACGTCTCTTATGCTCGCGTGTTGCGCTCTTCCTCTCCTCGTCCTTCCCACCTTCCTCAGACTCACAACCTTTTCCGGGCCTTGAACCCTGATATGCCCACTGCCCCCTCCTCTGTTCCTTTGAGTTCTGTCCCGAAGGGTCCCCCTCCTGGTCCTCTGTCGGTGGTTCCCCTTCTTTCTACCCGGTCTGTCATGTCTCCTGTGTCTTCTTCCTCGTCTCCCTCTGATCCTCCTTCCCATCCTTCTCCTCCGTCTATTGACTCTCCCCGCCGCCTGTCGATGCAGGCTGATGTCCATCGCTTTCCTAACAGCCGTTGTGTGTGCTCTCGTTCAGCTTCTGTTGAGACGCTGGAATCCGTTGCCTGGTACGTAGTTGCTGGGTCACCGGTCTCTTTAAGTCAGAAGCGTAGGCCTGGCTCCTCTCCTTCCTCCTCTCTGGCGGATAAGAAGGCTTCACTCTCTTCCTCGGCCCCTCCTACTGACTCTATTGCTCCTTCCCCTTCCGTTTCAGTGGTTGCGCCCCCTGTTCCTGCTATGGAGGTTTCCTTGGCCCCCACTTCCCTCTCGGTTGCTGCCCTTGCTGAGGTGCGCTCCCCTCTTTCTACTCCCCCTCTTCCTGCTGCTGTCCTTGACTGCTCCTCTCCATTGTCTCCTCCTCTTCCTCCTCCTCCTCCGGACCCCGCCCGCCCACCTCTGGTCTGTTCTCCCGCTTCCTTCCCTCCGTATTTGCTCAGTTTACCCATGCTATTCTATTATTCTATTCTTTTCTTTCGGAAGGCGAGTGCGGTGTTTAGCCATCCGTATGGCTAAACGTGAATGTTGGGCATCTTATGTCTCCACCATTACGTCCAAAATTCCTCTGGCACAGATCTGGAAGCGTATCCGCAAGATAGCGGATAAGTTCGTTCCCGATGTTTCACCGGTCCTTCACCTCTGTGGTACTCTTGGGCGGACCCGTTGCAGGTCGCTACCGAACTGGGTTCCCACTTTTCTTCTGTTAGCTCTGGTCTTCATCTTCCCCAATCTTTCCTTCTTCGTAAACCTGTCCTTGAGTCTCGTTCTTTAGATTTCTGCACTCGTCTTCGACTTCCCTATAACGATTTCTTCTCTCTCTCTCTCTGAACTTCGTTCTGCCCTGGCCCTCTGCGGTTCTACAGCGGCGGGCTCCAATGGTATTCATTATGAGATGCTTCGCCATCTCCCTCCGTGCACGTCTCGGTATTTACTGAGTCTGTATAAGCTCGATGCCGTTGTCCTCCCTGTTCGCAAACCAGGGTCTCTGGGAACATCCCCTAAGGACTTTCGCCCTATTGCCCTCACAAGTTGTGTCTGCAAACTCTTTGAACGTATGGTTAAGTTCGTCTGATGTGGTTCCTGGAACACCATTAACTACTCTCCCCTTCTCAATTTGGTTTCCACAAGTGCCACAGCACGACAGATGTCCTGGTGAACTTGGAGGTCTATATTCGTACTGCTTTTGCGGCGAAGACCTCCGTTGTTGCCGTCCTTTTTGTCCTGGAAAAGGCTTACGACACCACTTGGCGATATCATATTCTATCCCAGCTTCATTCTTTTGGCCTTCGTGGTCATCTCCCTCTCTTTCTCCGCAGTGTCCTCTCTCGTCATTCCTTTCGGGTGCGGCTTGGTACTGCTCTCTCTGCCTCTTTTCAGCAATACGAAGGTGTGCCCCAGGGTAGTGTTCTGAGCACTACTCTTTTTCTGGTTGCCCTCAATAGTCTTCTTTCCTCTCTTCCTTCAGGCGTCTTCTCCGCTCTCTATGTCGATGATCTTACCCTTTGCTGTCAGGGAGATGATTCGCCTCTCCTTCAACGCCGGCTTCAACTTGCGATTGATGCCATGTCGTCTTGGGCCACCGATTATGGCTTCAAGTTCTCTACTACTAAGACTTGTGCCATGACTTTTACTCGGAAACGGGTTGTTCTTCGTCCCTCTTTGTCACTTTATGGTCATCCCCTTGAGTACAAAGATTCTGCGAAGCTTTTGGGGTTATGCCTTGATACTCGTTTGTCTTTTTCTCCCCATATCTCTTACCTCCGTGTTGAGTGCTCCAAGGCCCTTACCCTGCTTCGGGTATTGTCCCATACTTCTTGGGGAGCGAATAGGCGCACTCTCCTTGCTTTACATTCCTCTCTCGTCCTATCTAAGCTCGACTATGGTTGCCCTGCTTACTCGTCTGCTTCTCCTTTCACTCTTTGCCGTCTTGATGCTTTGCACCATACTGGGTTGCGCCTCAGTTCTGGTACCTTTCGTTCGACTCCCGTCCTCAGCTTGTATGTTGACACTGGCTTCCTGTCTCTCTAGGACCAGCATGATTGCTACTGTCTTCGCTATCTTGCGTGGTCCATGCAACATCCTTCCTCTCGCCTCTGTCGTGATTTAACTTTTACCCCTCCTGCGGTTCCTGTTCCTCTTCACCACCTCCCTCTTCCTGCCCGGTTATCTCGCTTACAGAATTCTCTTTCCGTTCGTATTTCTAATGTTTCTCCTCGTGTTGTTCCTTCTTTGCCCCCGTGCGGAGCCCCCTTCCGCAGTTTTGTGCATCCTTGACCCACATCACTAAAGCTTTTATCTCTCCTACGGTTCTAAAACGCCTTTTCCTTGAGCACTTTTCTTCTCACTCCCGCTCCGTTTCTGTCTTCACTGATGGGTCTAAGTCTGCGAACGATGTTGGCTACTCTGTTGTTTTCCTGATCGCACTTATATGTGTCGCTTACCTCTGGAGACTAGCATCTTCACAGCGGAGCTTTATGCTATTCTCTATGCTCTTCGTCTCCTGCATTCTCGTTGTCAGTCTTCCTTTGTAGTTGTTGTTGACTCTCGTAGTGCCCTCATGGCTCTTGGGTCCTTTAATCCAGTTCATCCAGTAGTTGTCGAGATCCAGCATTGGCTGTTTCTTGTTCACTGTAAATTTGAGTCGGTTGACCATAAGAGGGACAGTAAATTTAAGTTGGTTGAGTTTTGTTGGGTTTACCATATTGATGTGTCTTTAAATGAGGTTTCGGATGCTGCCGCCAAGGAAGCTGTCCGCTCTTGTCCCATCTCTCGTAAAGGTATTCCATATTCCGACTTATACTCGGTAATCCATTCCTCCATCCTTACCCGTTGGCAGGCTTCTTGGTCGTCTGTTACTGGTAACAAACTACGTTCTCTTAAATGTTGTGTTTCCTCGTGGCCGTCCTCCTACCACCGTAACCATCGAAGAGAAACAGCTCTGGCAAGGTTGTATATTGGCCATACTCGCTTAACCCATGGTCACTTGATCGAGCGCCGCCCTGCTCCTTATTGTCCTAATTGCATTTTCCCTCTTACGGTCGTGCATGTCCTTCTTGAATGTCCTAACTTCCAGGACGAGCGTGTGTCTTGCTTTCTGACCACCCCTCGCTTTCACCTGTCCCTCAATAGAATTCTTGGTGACTCAGATACTTTTGATATCGTTCGCCTTATGCGTTTTTGTTCTCGTATTGGCATCCTTGGTGATATTTAGCGCCCTCTGATTATTCCACTCATTTGGTGGTGCTACATAGCCTACTCGGTTTGGTGCCTTCTTTTGATAATTACTTCCACAACTCAAATCTGTGTAAAATAAACAGCCTGTCTTCATAAACAAAGACCCAAAGTCCATTCCATGCACCTGCCAAACCCCCTGTTTATGAATGAAAAATTCTTTACACACCTTTCACAACTGATGACATCCGAACATTACCGGAACAAGAGCTTCGCTGACGACATTTGTTCGAACCACAACACTGTAAATGCTTCACCCACTTAATATAAATACAAATAATCGTCAACAGAACCTAAACACCTAACCAATTCCTAAATATGGTAATATATTATTAGCATATTGCTTTTTAATTATTATTATATTATTATTATTATATTATTTTTGTGAAAATTACTGTTTTGAATGAACAGCATGTTAAAATTGATGAATGCGTCTTTGGGATCGCCCACTGACTGGAATGAACATAGACTGTGGACGGGATGAACTTAAAATTTAACAAGAAAATGTTAATGAGTTAAAATGCATAAATAACATTTCAAATGCTGCAGCCCCCGTGGCGTAGTGGTAAGACGCTCGCCTGGTGTTCCGCGAGCGCTTTGTCCTGGGTTCATATCCTGGCCGGGGAGGATTTACTGGGTGCATATCCTTAATTGTGGCCTCTGTTTAACTCAACAGTAAAATGGGTACTTGGTGTTAAACGATTCTTCGTGGGGGTCGTAATCCGGGGAACATAGGATTAAGGACTTGCCCGAAACGCTACGCGTACTAGTGGCTGTACAAGAATGTAACAACTCTTGTATATATACATAAAAAAATGGAAAAAAATGTAAAACAATTAACAGTGTAGAAAGAATACATTTCATGTAATTAATGTCGCCGGTTTATGTATAAACTGTTAAATGATAATAAAATACTGTTAGAAAAACGAGACAGATACACTGCATGGTCAGTGTTCGTAGAGAAAGGTTGCTAGAGTACAATTTTAGATCTCAATAATTTTTCAGAAGACATCAATAAAGAAATACGCCGTCAACAACCAACGTCCCCAGCAAACACAAAACGTTTTCTGACGTTTTCATTTGGTAGCAGAATGGTAATACGGTAACTATTTATATAAAGTCGTCTTTAGAACGTATAATATACGTAAATTTCAATCAATGAAATCGTAGACATTTTTAGCAAATATGAAAATTACGTTCTATTGCACTTATAATTTAAATTAAGTATAATTACCTAATGTGAGTTGTGTGTGTGTGTGTGTGTGTTTGTGTGCATGTGTGCATATGCATGTGTGTGTGTTTGTGTGCATGTTTGTTTACATGTACGTGCATGTGAGTGTTTTTGCGTGTGTCTTTGTATTTGTGTGAGGGTGTTTGTGTGCACGAGTGTATGTGTTTGTGTGTGTGTGTGTATGTGTATATGTATGTGTGGGTGCACATGCATGTTCGTGTGCATGTGTTAGTGTGTGTACTCACCTAATTGTACTCACCTAATTGTGCTTGCGGGGGTTGAGCTTTGGCTCTTTGGTCCCGCCTCTCAACTGTCAATCAACAGGTGTACAGATTCCTGAGCCTACTGGGCTCTATCATATCTACATTTGAAACTGTGTATGGAGTCAGCCTCCACCACATCACTTCCTGTGCGGTTGTGTGTGCGGTTGTACATGTTCGTGGGTGTGTGTGTATGTGTATGTGTACGTGTGTGTGCGATTGTGTGCGTGAGTGCGTGTGCGTTTGTGTGTGTACGTGTGCTTCAACGTGCGTGTGTGTACTCACCTATTTGTGTCTGCAGGATCGAGCATTGACTCTTGGATTCCTCCTTACACACACTTGTGTGAGTGTGTACGAGTGTACTCACCTAGTTGTACTCACCTAGTTGTGCTTGCGGGGGTTGAGCTCTGGCTCTTTGGTCCCGCCTCTCAACCGTCAATCAACAGGTGTACAGTTTCCTGAGCCTAATGGGCTCTATCATATCTACACTTGAAACTGTGTATGGAGTCAGCCTCCACCACATCGCTTCCTAATGCATTCCATTTGTCAACCACTCTGACACTAAAAAAGTTCTTTCTAATATCTCTGTGGCTCATTTGGGCACTCAGTTTCCACCTGTGTCCCCTAGTGCGTGTGCCCCTTGTGTTAAACAGCCTGTCTTTATCAACCCTGTCGATTCCCCTGAGAATCTTGAATGTGGTGATCATGTCCCCCCTAACTCTTCTGTCTTCCAACGAAGTGAGGTTTAATTCCTGCAGTCGCTCCTCGTAGCTCATACCTCTCAGCTCGGGTACTAGTCTGGTGGCAAACCTTTGAACCTTTTCCAGTTTAGTCTTATGCTTGACTAGATAGGGACTCCATGCTGGAGCCGCATACTCCAGGATTGGTCTGACATATGTGGTATATAATGTTCTGAAAGATTCCTTACACAAGTTTCTAAAGGCCGTTCTTATGTTAGCCAACCTGGCATATGCTGCTGATGTTATCCTCTTGATATGAGCTTCAGGGGACAGGTCTGGCGTGATATCAACCCCCAGGTCTTTCTCTCTCTCTGACTCTTGAAGTATTTCATCTCCCAAATGATACCTTGTATCTGGTCTCCTGCTTCCTACCCCTATCTTCATTACATTACATTTGCTTGGGTTAAACTCTAACAGCCATTTGTTCGACCATTCCTGCAGCTTGTCCAGGTCTTCTTGAAGTCTCAAGCTGTCCTCCTCTGTCTTAATCCTTCTCATAATTTTGGCGTCGTCAGCAAACATTGAGAGGAATGAGTCTATACCCTCTGGGAGATCATTTACGTATATCAGAAACAGGATAGGTCCAAGTACAGAGCCCTGTGGGACTCCACTGGTGACTTCACGCCAGTCTGAGGTCTCACCCCTCACTGTAACTCTCTGCTTCCTATTGCTTAGGTACTCCCTTATCCACTGGAGCGCCCTACCTGTTACTCCTGCCTGTTTCTCCAGCTTATGCATCAACCTTTTATGGGGTACTGTGTCAAAGGCTTTCCGACAGTCCAAAAAAATGCAGTCCGCCCACCCTTCTCTTTCTTGCTTAATTCTTGTCACCTGATCGTAGAATTCTATCAAGCCTGTAAGGCAAGATTTACCCTCCCTGAACCCATGTTGATGGGTTGTCACGAAGTCTCTTCTCTCCAGATGTGTTACTAGGTTTTTTCTCACAATCTTCTCCATCACCTTGCATGGTATACAAGTTAAGGACACTGGCCTGTAGTTCAGTGCCTCTTGTCTGTCACCCTTTTTGTATATTGGTACTACATTAGCAGTCTTCCATATTTCTGGTAGGTCCCCCGTTTCCAGTGACTTACTATACACTATGGAGAGTGGTAAGCAAAGTGCTCCTGCACACTCTTTCAATACCCATGGCGAGATTCCATCCGGCCCAACAGCTTTTCTCACATCCAGCTCCAATAGGTGCTTTTTGACCTCATCTCTTGTAATTTCGAACCTATCCAAGGTCACCTGGTTTGCTGCCACCTCTCCCAGCGCCGTGATATCTCCCTGTTCTATTGTAAAGACCTCCTGGAACCTTTTGTTGAGTTCTTCACACACCTCTTTGTCATTCTCTGTGTACCTGTCCTCGCCCACCCTAAGTTTAATCACCTGTTCCTTCACTGTTGTCTTCCTCCTGATGTGACTGTGTAGTAGCTTTGGTTCAGTCTTGGCTTTGTTAGCTATATCATTTTCATACCTTTTCTCAGCTGCTCTTCTCACACTGACATACTCGTTCCTGGTTCTCTGGTATCTCTCTCTACTTTCTGGTGTTCTGTTATTACGGAAGTTCCTCCATGCCCTTTTGTTCAGCTCCTTTGCTTTCATACATTCCCTATTAAACCACGGATTCTTCCTTTGCTTCTCTGTTTTTTCCTGTTGGGCTGGGACAAACCTGCTTACAGCCTCCTGACATTTTTGGGTGACATAGTCCATCATGTCTTGTACGGACTTGGTTCCGAGTTCTGTGTCCCAATGTATATCCCATAGGAATTTATTCATCTCCTCATAGTTTCCCTTTCGGTACGCCAGCCCTTTGGTTCCCAGTTCTTTTTTGGGGGTGATAATTCCTAGCTCAACCAGGTACTCAAAGCTCAATACACTATGATCACTCATTCCCAAGGGGGCTTCCAACTTAACTTCCCTTATATCCGACTCATTTATGGTAAATATCAAATCAAGCAAGGCTGGTTCATCCCCTCCTCTCATTCTTGTCGGTCCCTTCGGTGTGTGTGTGTGTGTGTGTGTGTGTGTGTGTGTGTGTGTGTGTGTGTGTGTGTGTGCGTGTGTGTATTCTATGTTAGTGCTTGCAGGATGAAACTGTTAGCTCTTGTGGACCCCGCCTTTCTAACCGTCGGTTTTCTAACATACTGATTCTCGACCTATTTTCCACAATCATAGCTACTACATGTATTTTTCTCTAACACACAAACACCTCCCCAGTATGCAGCTCCTAGTAGATGTCTAACTCTCAGGTTTCTATTTACTACTAGGTGAACAGAGGAATTAAGTGAAACTATGTCTGCTCTCTGAACTACAACTCCCGATTGAGTGCTGTCCGCTCCTATGAGCGGTAGTATATTATTCACGCCATACTCATCTTGTAAGCGGTAGTTTATTGTGCACCTAATTCTCGTCGTATGAGCAGCAGTTGAACTCAATTACTCATCCTGTGGAAAGGCTGTGTGTTGTTCGCCACATACTCATCCTGTGAGTTGTAGCCTATTGTGCACCCCATTCTCTTCCTGTGAAAGGTAGTTTATTGTGTACCCAACTCTCATTCTCTGAATGATTAGTTTACTGTACACCCTATACTCATCCTGTGATGCAGGCGATGAGTCACAATAACGTGGCTGAAGATATGATGACCAGACTACACACCAGGAGACGAGGAGACGACGACGTTTCGGTCCGTCTTGGATCAAGTCAATTATGATGTTATGCAGATGACTCGCTTCATGCGGATCGGCGTTCAATCCCCGCCCGTCCAAGTGGTTGGGGTTACATACCTTTCCCCCGTCCCATCCCAAATCCTTATCCTGACCCCTTCCCAGTGCTATATAGTCGTAATGGCTTGGCGCTTTCCCTTGATAATTCCTTCCTTCCATCTCCCCCCCCCTGTCCATCTGCTTGGATGGGACTCTTCAGCGACGGCTTCTCTTCTTGCAGGTCGGTACTCGATCCCCAAGGGTCCACAAAGCTGGGCACACTTCCTTCACTCCATCCTCCAATCCCACCACTGATCATTTTCTCATATCCTGTAAGTGCTATATTCTCACATATTCTCTTATGTGCTATATAGTCATATTGACTGAGCATTTTCTCAGGATAATTATTCTCCCTGCAATACCCTGAACGCTATACTGTCAATACCCTGAACGCTATACTGTCAATACCCTGAACGCTATACTGTCAACACCTTGTCAATAACCGTCGCTCCCGCCCACAACACACTGGCTTCGCCGCTCTCTCAAGCAACGTCATTAAAACACATTGCGATAATAGCAAAATAATAGACATTCCGTGTCAAGTGAGAGTGAGAGTAAAACTAAGAAATGTTTCAATCAGGGAGGAGCTTTAAGGGCCACGATATCACAACAATGGGAGATCACGATATCCTCTCGGCAGGGGAGGCACTGCGATATCAGCCTCATAAGCCAGTAACAGACACGAAGCCTTCTGGGTCTATTTGAACGTTGAATTGGCTATACTGAAGCGTCGTTGTGTGGGAACAATGAGCGATGCCATTTGAGGATTCAGATGCAACTGAACCTCATATCTGTTAGTTAATACTCTTAAGTTAAAGACACTGTTTTACCGGTGTTGAACCCTACCCCCAGAGCCCGTGACATGTTAATTGGACCATTTAATCCTCCTACCGTGCTAATCCAATTGTTAAAGCTTGAGCATCGACATAGGTTCGAGGGGTTCGAGAAGTGAGCAGTTCAACAGGTCTATTTCTATACGGGAGAAGCATATCCTCTTGTTTGTCTCTTGATTTGTTGTTGTATACAGCATAATATTCTTGTGTCTCATGTTAGACTTTCTGAAGAAATTTCCGGATTTACCTTTATAAAAATTTTTCAACATCTTGAATACGTATGAGGGTCAACTGGTGTTGTTACTCTCTTACACAGTTATCTACATTTACATATCTACATATCTACAGTTGTCTACAGTTATCAGCCCTGTAGCTCTCAGGGCCTCGGCACTTGCCTTCTCCCGATGTGTGAGTTAATTTAATAGATCCTGGTTGATTTTGTTCTGCTCAATTGTGCTGAACATTTTCCAGTTGATCATATATTCTATTGGAGAGGTTCTCTTACATGAATGTAATAGCTAAAAATATACCTCTGGGTGTATTCATTCGAAGATGAACATCTCTGGGTGTATACTTCCTGAGAAGTACACGTCTGAGTTATATATATCCTGAAAATTAACCTTTGGGTGTAGATATCCTGAAAAGTAAACCTTTGAGTGTAGCTATCCTGAAAAATAAACCTTTGGGTGTAGATATTCTGAAAAGTAAACATTGGGGTGTAGATATCCTGAAAAGTAAACCTTTGGGTGTAGATATCCTGAGAAGTATCTCTCTCGGTTTATATATCCTTGGGTTAAGTGCAGTGACTATATAAACATTCTAAATTAATTGCTATGTAATGTGTAAATGTGAATATCTCTTACGAACTCAAATGGAGGTACTTGCAGGGTTGAGCTTCAGTCTTTGGTCCCACTTCTCATCCTAAAAACCAGTTTGAACTGTACATGTATGAAGTCTGCCTCGTACTTCACTCCCTAGTTCGTTCATTTATTACTGTTCTTACACTAAAGAAGGTTTCTCTAATATCCCGGTATTTCCCCATTTCAAATAGTACTTGTCTACCATGTCGATTTACTTAGTATTTTGTACGTCACGATTATGTCTACCCGTGGCTTCTGGCATGACACTGTTTGGTATACAGAATGCTAATTATTCAGAGACGGATTGTTTACAAACCTTCTCACAATCAGACGCAGGCATTGGCATCATGGAATGTGGCTTATGGTGCGATCAACCGGCCTCTGATGTGCTGTT
>WNGS01163970.1:56026-80153 GCA_020271785.1 Procambarus virginalis
GTAGTACTATACAATACAATTTGACTGCAAAATGAATGAAGGCTAATTCCTCTAAATAAGTGAATACTGTAGAATGATTCATTATGAACTTGTGAACAAAGTTGGTTATTTTCACCACGAATTCTCTGGGGACAGGTCCCGAGGTCGCCATGCAGTCCAGCTTCCCATTCTCCCTTGTAACTAAACATTCTGGAATCTTCTGGATATTCTTACAACAACCCCAGTTTGTTACAAAGCTGAGGACGGGAGTCGAACGAAAGGTACCAGAACTGAGGCGCAACCCAGTATGGTGCAAAGCATCAAGACGGCAAAGAGTGAAAGGAGAAGCAGACGAGTAAGCAGGGCAACCATAGTCGAGCTAGATAGGACGAGAGAGGAATGTAAAGCAGGAGAGTGCGCCTATTCGCTCCCCAAGAAGCATGGGACAATACCCAAGAAGGGTAAGGGCCTTGGAGCACTCAACACGGAGGTAAGAGATATGGGGAGACCAAGACAAAACGAGTATCAAGGCATAACCCCAAAGCTTCGCAGAATCTTTGTACTCAAGGGGATGACCATAAAGTGACAAAGAGGGACGAAGAACAACCCGTTTCCGAGTAAATGTCATGGCACAATCTTAGTAGTAGAGAACTTGAAGCCATAATCGGTGGCCCAAGACGACATGGCATCAATCGCAAGTTGAAGCCGGCATTGAAGGAGAGGCGAATCATCTCCCTGACAGCAAAGGATAAGATCATCGACATAGAGAGCGGAGAAGACGCCTGAAGGAAGAGAAGAAAGAAGACTATTGAGGGCAACCAGAAAAAGAGTAGTGCTCAGAACACTACCCTGGGGCACACCTTCGTTTGCTGAAAGAGGCAGAGAGAGCAGTACCAAGCCGCACCCGAAAGGAATGACGAGAGAGGACACTGCGGAGAAAGAGAGGGAGATGACCACGAAGGCCAAAAGAATGAAGCTGGGATAGAATATGATATCGCCAAGTGGTGTCGTAAGCCTTTTCCAGGACAAAAGGACGGCAACAACGGAGGTCTTCGCCGCAAAGCAGTACGAATATAGACCTCAAGTTCACCAGGACATCTGTCGTGCTGCGGCACTTGTGGAAACCAAATTGAGAAGGGGAGAGTAGTTAATGGTGTTCCAGGAACCACATCAGACGAACTTAACCATACGTTCAAAGAGTTTGCAGACACAACTTGTGAGGGCAATAGGGCGAAAGTCCTTAGGGGATGTTCCCAGAGACCCTGGTTTGCGAACAGGGAGGACAACGGCATCGAGCTTAAACAGACTCAGTAAATACCGAGACGTGCACGGAGGGAGATGGCGAAGCATCTCATAATGAATACCATTGGAGCCCGCCGCTGTAGAACCGCAGAGGGCCAGGGCAGAACGAAGTTCAGAGAGAGAGAGAGAAGAAATCGTTATAGGGAAGTCGAAGACGAGTGCAGAAATCTAAAGAACGAGACTCAAGGACAGGTTTACGAAGAAGGAAAGATTGGGGAAGATGAAGACCAGAGCTAACAGAGAAAAGTGGGAACCCAGTTCGGTAGCTACCTGCAACGGGTCCGCCCAAGAGTACCACAGAGGTGAAGGACCAGTGAAACATCGGGAACGAACTTATCCGCTATCTTGCGGATACGCTTCCAGATCTGTGCCAGAGGAATTTTGGACGTAATGGTGGAGACATAAGATGCCCAACATTCACGTTTAGCCATACGGATGGCTAAACACCGCACTCGCCTTCCGAAAGAAAAGAATAGAATAATAGAATAGCATGGGTAAACTGAGCAAATACGGAGGGAAGGAAGCGGGAGAACAGACCAGAGGTGGGCGGGCGGGTCCGGAGGAGGAGGAGGAAGAGGAGGAGACAATGGAGGAGCAGTCAAGGACAGCAGCAGGAGAGGGGGAGTAGAAAGAGGGGAGCGCACCTCAGCAAGGGCAGCAACCGAGAGGGAAGTGGGGGCCAAGGAAACCTCCATAGCAGGACCAGGGGGCGCAACCACTGAAACGGAAGGGAAGGAGCAATAGAGTCAGTAGGAGGGCCGAGGAAGAGAGTGAAGCCTTCTTATCCGCCAGAGAGGAGGAAGGAGAGGAGCCAGGCCTACGCTTCTGACTTAAAGAGACCGGTGACCCAGCAACTACGTACCAGGCAACGGATTCCAGCGTCTCAACAGAAGCTGAACGAGAGCACACACAACGGCTGTTAGGAAAGCGATGGACATCAGCCTGCATCGACAGGCGGCGGGAGAGTCAATAGACGGAGGAGAAGGATGGGAAGGAGGATCAGAGGGAGACGAGGAAGAAGACCAGGAGACATGACAGACCGGGTAGAAAGAAGGGGAACCACCGACAGAGGACCAGGAGGGGGGACCCTTCGGGACAGAACTCAAAGGAACAGAGGAGGGGGCAGTGGGCATATCAGGGTTCAAGGCCCGAAAAGGTTGTGAGTCTGAGGAAGGTGGGAAGGACGAGGAGAGGAAGAGCGCAACACGCGAGCATAAGAGACGTTAGCATAAGGTGGGAGCCGGCGACCTGGCACCTCGCCTCAGGAAAAGATAAACGCTCCCAGTGCTTCAAGGTGAGGACGGCTGCCTCAAGCTTGTAATGGATACACGCATGAGAGAAGGTAGGATGGGCCTCACCACAGTTGAGGCAGCGAACCTGGCGCAACCCGTCCTCGCAAATTCGTATAGTCAATATTGACTTATTAAATACGTGCATAGGTGACATACTAAACATAATAGTTTACCTTGAAAAGCTTCATAGAAAACACCGACCTTACTTAACCTTGTTAGTATGTTAAGATAAGCATCTTATAGCTTCGTAATTACAATTGTTACTTAACCTATTATAGGTATAGGTTAAGTAATAATTGTAATTACGAAGCAATAAGATGCTTATCTTAACATACTAACAAGGTTAGGTAAGGTCGGTATTTTCTATGAAGCTTTTCAGGTAAACTATTATGTTTAGTATGTCACCTATGCACGTATTTAATAAGTCAATATTGACTATACGAATTTGCGAGGACGGGTTGCCTGGGGAGAAATGTACTCCGACTTAGAGTGACCTTCGCCCCCACAAAGGACAGAGACACAGTCCCAGAGCAGCAGAGGGCACCATGCCCAAACCTCCAGCACTTGTTACAGAGCCTAGGAGAAGGAATGTACTCCAGGACAGAGCACCTGGCACCAGCAAGAATGACAGAGGTGGAAAGGTCCTACCATCAAAGGTAATCTTCACACCCGAAGGGTTGACGGCGACGACCACGAGGGGGACGAGTAAACGTGTCCACCCGGAGAACAGAATGGCCCTGGGCATCGAGGATATGCCGAATATCATCATGGCAGTCCTGCAAATTCCAAACACTGGTCGCAACATGGGGCGGAAGGAGAATAGTGCCAATGCTGGCATTCAACTGAGCGTTCTTTGAGACCCGAACAGGGGTCTCGCCAAGGCAGGATAAGGCAGCCAAGCGGGAAGCAGCATCCTGAGAGGAGCAGCAGCGAGATGAGTAGAGTAGAAGGTAACAGAGGCATCCACGAAATCAACAAGATGTCGATGGAGGGAGAAATCGTCAGGAGGCGCAGAATAAGAGGGAGGAGATCAAAGTATTTGGCCCACGAAGCGGGACCAAACAAGGCTTGATAGGCATCAGAACGGGAAGGAATCGAGCGAGTGCGGCCATGTCGAGGACGGCGTTGAGAATCCCCAGAGAGAGAGGGGGTTAAAAGGTGCAGTAGTTGCAACTAGAGATTGAGCCGTGCCAGGGGACGAGGTACTCACCACTGGGGCTTGGGGCTTGACCCAACCACAGAGGAGGGAGGGGACCCGAGGGGAGTAGTCAGAGGCCAAAGGAGGAGCAAGGTCGGGGCCCAATGCAGTGGAGGCTACAGAGCCCGGTCTTCCAACACGGACCGACTCAGGACTTGGTCGCCCACCCCACGATCCTGAGAAGGTAAAGGAGGAACAGAACACAACATAGGTACGAAACAAACATTCATTCAAGAATGTGCCCCCACATCCACCTTGGAGCCACAATTGGAGGCAGGACACCCAACAAGAAGCTATCGCCGATTAAGCCGGGGCCTCCTAGGGGTGCGTCGCGAGTATACACCCTACAAACGCCACCTTAAGAACCGTCAATCTGTCGAGATCGGGTTCAGTGAGGAAGGGGGATTGACAATAAAAGGTTCCCCTCGCTCTCGACGTTGGGTACTACAGTTCTACGGGTGCAAGAGTATGCCTCCTCCAGCACCCAGGCGTCAAAATAGAAGAAGTCCAAAGGAATAACCAAACAAGCAAAAGGTCGGCAGGAAACGACAAGCAGATAGGAGAAGAGGGGGGGAGAAAAACGAAACAGAAGGAAAAGGAAACGTTGTTCAGCAAAATTTGAGAGGACAGCAGCAGGACACAAGGCTATAAAAAGACAGAGGACTGTCCCAAGGAGCATCACACTCCGGCAGCCGCCCACTAAGCCCACCTCACGGCATCAACGAGCTGAACGGGAGGGGGTTGAGTTGTGGAAAGTTTTGATAGTATAATAAATGCAATGAAACAGCCTCTGCTGCATGTAATGCAAATGATGAAGATAATAATTAAAATATTGATCATAATAATTATAAAATTGATCATACTAATTACAACATTGATCATAGTAATTGGCATCATTTAATATAAAGTCTGTTATATATAAGTAGATACAGAAAACGAACATATTGCTTATACTCAAAGAAAAGCACAAAATTTTCAGTGAACCTTCTTCTCGACACTCGTCCTTGAAGCATGACGTCATTCTTCAGTAATTTCTAGTGCCACTGGAACCATTTGATTTATTTCTTTGATCAAAACCATTGACTACAGACTTAGATAATTTGCCGAGTAAAAAATATAATTTTATACTAACTCGAGTGAATGACCAAAATAAGTGTGTGGTTATGACTGAACAATTCATTCTACATTGTTCACTATTAAAATATTCTATAGCAAAAAATAATTGTTTCTAAAGTATCAGTCATTAAACCAGGAATAAGATTTTTCAGAACGAATGTAGTTCGTTCTGAGGAAATGAGGCAGAGGAGAGGCATGATTGATATATATATATATAACTGAAAACTCACACCTCAGAAGTGACTCGAACACAAATTGCCAGGAGCACAATGCAACTGGTGTACAGGGCACCTAATCCACTCTACCATCACGACCGGACAAAAGGTTATGGTAGCCGAGGCTATCTCCCCATCAGCCCGCCGGCACTCTGATGCTAATCTTGGGCATAGTATTTTATCATAGTACCAATATAGAAGCATCAAGAGGAAGTATGGTCCAATTGGCCCTTTGCAGTACTTCTTTTCTTATGCTCTCATATATCCAATTAATACCCATTGTTCCATGTTCTATCTTGTGTTTATCACTAATTTGTTCACCTCATCCAGAACTGTTGTACCATATCACCTCACCCAAATGCGAGTATAAAAGCAATTGCGTGTTTACAGGTTACAGTTGTGTGTGTAAACTAAAGTCTTTGAAATGTAATAGGAAATTACGAAACGTGTTCAGGCATCGTGTCAGACTATAAATGAAATTAATTTTGGAAAATTGATTTTTCAATTACCATCAACAGTAAAAAGAAACAAGAAATTTGAGATAATTCGTGTTAGAATTATTAATCTTACTTTTTCGATCATATTTAAACATATGTTTACAAGAAAGACTGCTACCAAAATACAATATATATATAATATATATATATATATATATATATATTATATATTATATATATATATATATATATATAATATATATTATATATATATACATTACACTAGCTGTACCCGGCCACGCGTCCGCTGTGGCTTGTGTGGCCCAGGTTGAAACCACACAAAGTCTGAGTTGGTGTGGCTCAAAGTGTGGCAGCTGGGTTGGTGTGGAAGCAACCAACCTTCCCCTTCTCCCAGTCCTCCTCACTATTCTCCCTTCCCCATCCCCTCGTCCTCCCCTCCATTCCCCCTACACCATTTCTTTGTCCTCCCCACCATCCTCATACTCCTCTGTCCCCTCGTCCTCCCTACCATTCCCCCTCCCCCGTCCACCTCCCATGTCTCGACATCCTCCCCACCATCCCCAACTCCCTCGTGATGCATTCCCAAATGATCTGAATTTGAACATCAGATCAAATGATCTGATGTTCCCATCACTGAAATATAAGAAAAACCAGTTAAAAAACGAAATAAAAATAGTTAAAAAATAAACAAATAAACTATACTCACGAAATGAAAGTTACGGTAAACAACACCTCAATTCCATCGCAATGTCACACTGTCACACAAAAAATTAAATCTAAATGAAAATAAATCAAAATATATTAAATTAAATTTGTCATTGCAATCAGAAACATTGAAATGGAAACGTAACACATTTAGGATAGCGCGAGTTGCTCTTACGTGCAGCAGATGGCATTGCTTCTTAAAAAAAAATGTTTTTACCTGTCACAGGTTGGCATCTATGCTTTACTTTCGAAATGAACGGTATGGTAAACAAATACTGCTCAATTCCAACGCCATGTCACACAAAATAAATCAAATTGAATAAATCATGATCTATGAAAACTCAATTATCAATGCAATCGAAACGTTGAAATGGAATCTTAAATAATTTAGTATAGTGTGTGTGTGTGTGTTGCTATTACGTGCAACAGATGGCGCTATTTTTCAAGAAAAGCATTGTTTTACCTGTCACGGTGTGTCATCTATACTTATACTTACGAATGAATGGTATGGTAAAAAACCACAGCTCAATTCCAACACAATGTCACACAAAATAATTCACTAAAAAATAAAATAAATCGAAATCTATGAAAATATAATTTCGCAATGCAATCGGTAACATTGAAATGGAATTCATGACATATTTAGTATAGCGTGCATGTTGCCATTATGTGCAACAGATGGCTCTGTTTTTCAAAACGCATGTTTTACCTGCCAGAGGGGTGGCATTTATATAGTAGGTATATAAAAACACGTGCCTATTCGAATGCAACGTCGTGTAAAAATTTCAAAGCAATCGGTGAAGAACTTACGGAGATTAGCGGTTAAGCCACACGACATTTCCATTTTTATTTAATAGATTATTGTATAATATATATTATATTATTTATATATATTTATATATATAAAGTGATGAGGGTACCACCTCTGATGCAAGTGTAGGGACCAATAACCTCGTAGAAGAAAATACAGAGTATTCAGAGAAGACCTTGTGGATCCTCACTGAACACTTTAATATTTTCTTCTACCACCCCTATTCTTTTGTGTATAATAAGTATACATACATATACTTATTATACACAGGAAGCACAATAGCGTGATGCATCAAATGAAACAAATCCACATGGGCGTGACGAGGATTCGAACCTACGTCCGAGAGCATCCTAGACGCTACCTTCATCAACTGAGCTATGACATGGTCAAAAGAATTGAACCCAGAAGTTCTACTGAACTCACTTGTATCCTGCAGCCTCTCTAAGACACAAACCAGGGTTTTATACAATTCCCCCATGCACTCGACCTATGTCAATAGGCCGTTCTACCTCTTCGATCTTACTTCGTTTTACACAAAAATCACAATTCGTCATGCATCAAATGAAGAAATCCACCAGGGCCGTGACGAGAATTCGAACCTACGTCCGAGATCATGCCAGACGCTGCCTTAAGTAAGAAGTAAGGGCGAAGAGGGAGAACGGCCTATTGATATAGCTCGAGTGCATGGGGGGAATTGTGTAAAACCCTGGTTTGTGTCTCGGAGAGGCTGCAGGATACAAGTGAGTTCAGTTGAACTTCTGGTTCAATCTTTTGACCATGTCATAGCTCAGTCGATTAAGGCAGCGTTTGGGATGCTCTCTGACGTAGGTTCGAATCCTCGTCACGGCCGTTGTGGATTTGTTTATACTTATTATATATAATATAATATAATATAATACATTTATATTATATATACTCTAAATGACCCTCCAGGATTCTAACCCATGACATCTAGGATAATCCCCAAACATGCACAGTACCGTAAATGGTGCCGTGTTCACTGTACTGTGTAAGTTTGGGTTATCCTAGACGTTATTGCTTCGAATCCTAGTCAGGTTATTTAGAGTTCTTAGTGATTTATGGTTTGCACGTTCCTGCAGCCTTACTCACGAACATATATTATATAAAGGTTACAGCTTCTTTTATAAATTTACGTACAATATAAACGGAATATTGCTATTTGAAAAGCTGGCGAGTGTTACTTACGAGAGTGGACCAGAGCAGCAGGAGTGTTGAGTGATGTGCTAGTGAACAGTGAAGCAGAGGTGTCCCTCCCAGGATTATATCACCTCATTCAGCTCAACGTTGCCGCCCACTCTCTGACGTCAGTGAACTCAATGTCAAGAGGGTAGCTGAGTGGCCATATATGTCACTGCTGCGTTGCGATTGGTGGACGGCAGCGCACGGTTTATTTATAGTTAATTACAGTTTTATCATGAATTATGTAACTGTTCATTTAAACATATTCTGATAATAGAATTTTGTTGTTCGAGAGGCTGGAGTGGCGTAGAAACTCCTCTTTTCAGTTAAGACGACCATAAATTATTTTCATTTGTCGAAGTATAAGGAATTAGTGAGTAACACACAACGAATAAAGCTTTTACCCTCCCAAAACTCAGTACATAATTTTACCCATGAACCAGACGTCGATTGTGCACTCCCTATCCACCGTGTCTTCGTGTTGAGAACAGCTTGAGCTACCTCATCCTTTTGTGTGTATTTATACCTCAATAAACTTAATTGAATTTTAATATAAATTGAATTATATGAGAGCAAAAGACAACAGCTTAACCTCAGAAGTTTACACTAACCCCACCAACATTGGAATGTGTATGGATGGTCACTCTGAATGTCCAGACAGATATAAGACAAGTGTAATAAACTCAATTATAACCGAGCCCTTACCCATTGTTCTATCTGGCATAACATCCACATGGAACTGGACAGAAGCCTTCAGGTCTTAATAAACAACGGGTACACGAATAGAGAAGACAACGCCAATCAGGAGATATTTAGAACATGGTATAACAGAGAACAACAACCGCAACACAAACAATCACTCCCATAAAACTATTACAAATTTACTATGAGGTCACAGTATAAAAGAAAGATAAATAACAATTTAATTTAAAAACTAACAACTAGAGTGAAACTAACAGCCCCAGACCAAAAATTTGAATTTAATTTTCTACTACCAATTTCGTTACCTACTATTTTTTATGGTTTTAAATTAGCCTGCTGATTTAATAGAAAAAAAACCAGCCCCATTTACCAATACAGCCCTCTCCACACAAGCAGAAGTGGTACACCAGTTTACATGCGCCATAGAAGGAAGTCACCATCAATCAACCTATGTTGGAATGGCCACCACAAATCTTCAAGAAGACTAACTTACCTACTACAGTCTGGTGTTCCCAAAAAACATATGCAAATTGAACATAACAATACACTCTCTGGAAGTGTAATGTTATGTTCACTTCCGTGTAAAAGATTACCCATAGCAGACTGTTGTGAGCCTCTTGATGAATCACTTGTGATTGAAAAAGATTATCGACATGTATATGTATTTGGGTAAATGATTGAATATATATGAACTATATATATATATATATATATATATAATATATATATATATATATATATATATATATATATATATATATATATAATGTATATATATAATAATGTGAGTAAAGCAACACACTTTCGGCTTACTATGCAATGCTCGCTTTGCCTAATAGGCCGAGTGATTTTCTATATTTTCCATAAATTGTTTCTAATTCGTTATTTGAATTATTATTATTATATTTTACTAGGAACGTAAATTATTGACTTAGTTGAATTGGTTTAGGCTAGGTTAAGATAGGTTAGGTTAGGTTAGGTAGGGTAGGTAAGGTTCGGTCACATATCTACGTTAGTTTTAATTCAAATTTAACAAAACGAACTCATGCATAATGAAATGGATCGCTTTATCATTGATAAGAAAAAAATTGAAAAATATATAAATTCAGGAAAACTTGGCTTATTAGGCAAATCTAACCTTGCATAGTAGGCCGAGTATTGCGTTCTGGCTAGTAGGTACAAGATATATATATATATATATATATATATATATATATATATATATATATATATATATATATATATATATATATATATATATATATATATATATATATATATATATATATATATATATATATATATAATATATATATATATATATATATATATATATATATATATATATATATATATATAATGTGCGAACAAGCCTAAATGGTCCCCAGGACTATATGCAACTGAAAACTCACACCCCAGAAGTGACTCGAACCCATACTGCCAGGAGCAACGCAACTGGTATGTACAGGACGCCTTAATCCGCTTGACCATCACGACCGGACAAAAGGAAGTGATAGCCGAAGCTATACCAGTTGCGTTGCTCCTGGCAGTATGGGTTCGAGTCACTTCTGGGGTTTGAGTTTTCAGTTGCATATAGTCCTGGGGACCATTCAGGCTTGTTCGCATTTGTGTTCCTCACGTGTGCCCCAAAGAATGAGGTGATTTGATAAAATGCTATGCCCAAGATAACCATCCAGGTGCCGGCAGGGAAGTGGCTCAAATAGCTTAGGCTATCACTTCCTTATGTCCGGTCATGATGGTCAAGCGGATTAAGGTGTCCTGTAGTTACCAGTTGCGTTGCTCCTGGGAGTATGGGTTCGAGTCACTTCTGGGGTGTGAGTTTTCATTCGCATATAGTCCTGTGGACCATTCAGGCTTGTTTGCATTTGTGTTCCTCACGTGTGCCCCAAAGAATGAGGTCATTTGATAAAATGCTATGCCCAAGATAACCACCCAGGTGCCGGCGGGAAAGTGGTTTAAATAGCTTAGGCTATCACATCCTTATGACCGGTTGTGATGGTCAAGCGGATTAAGGCGCCCTATAGTTACCAGTTGCGTTGCTCCTGGGAGTATGGGTTCGAGTGTGCAGGTGACTCGCCGACCGCGCACATGCACACTGCACCTCAGCGCCCTCTACCTGAGTCGACGTCTGAGCCTGACCAGCTATCAACTTCAGAATATTCTTTGTGCTATTAGAGTTGACATCTCTCTCTGGCATACTAAGCTCTCTGGCTTTCGTATACTAAGGGAGGTATTTACATTTATCTTTGTCTTTTTTGCATAATTCATTTACCCGAGATTTGTCTTTATTTTCATTTATGTTTAAAGTAAATATATTAAAGTTTCATTGTTCATACTTTGTGTTTTACGTGTTCCTCCCTCTAACTTACCACAGACGACAGGCAAGCAGTCTATCTTTTTTTTTGAAAGTGTGACCAGGCATTGACACCTGCCATTGGAGGACTGCCGAACATCAACACTCCAACACTTTCCCGTCACACTATAAAGACTTATGAACAGAAAATTTATCTTACCCTAATTCAGGACGCGGGCCTGAGGCCGAGCAAGAGGCTCAGCTTGGGCGGAAACTGCAGTTATAGCATTTTTTATATATTTAGTAGGGCAGAAAGGGGGGGGACGGTGATGTGGGGTGGGAGAGGGTGGGGGAAACAGAAGGTAGGAGGACTGGGGGAGGGAGGGAGGAAGGGAAGTAGTGGGGGAGACGGAAGCGGAGGATTGGGTAAGGGGAAGGGGGGGGGGTATGAAGGTGGGCCAATTAGTGCTGCTTTTTGTAACTTTAATGTTCAAAATGTTGATCTCTTTCCTTTCCGGGCCTTTCCGCTCACTCCTGCCTGCCTCTCAAGTTTGTATAGCAGTCTCATGTGTGGTACTGTATCAAAGGCCTTCTGGCAGTCTAGAAATATGCAGTCTGCCCAGCCTCCTCTGTCTTGCCTTATCCTTGTTATTTTATCATAGAATTCCAAAAGGTTTGTTAGGCATGATTTCCCTGTTCAGAACCCATATTGATGTTTGTTTACAAACCCAGTGCTCTCCAGGTGTGCAACCAGCCGTAGCTTAATTTTTATTTCAAGTATATTGCAGGGGGGAAGCTTGTCAGTGATACGGGTCTGTAGTTAAGTGCCTCCTCCCTATGTCCTTTCTTGAAAATCGGTATGACATTTGCCTTCTTCCAGCAACTGGGGAATTATCCCTACATAAGTGACTCATTAAAGATCATTGCCAGATGCACGCTGAGAGCCTGCGCTGCCTCTTTTAGTATACACGGTGATACTTTGTCTGGTCCAACCGCTTTAGTTGCATCCAGTGTTGTCAACTGTTTCATTACCTCCTCTGCTGTCACCTCTATATCTGAGTCTTCCGTCTAGGGAAAATCCCTTCTAACAATGGGAGCTGCTCAGGCTCGGTTGTGAACACTCCATGGAAACTTGCATTCAGTGCCTCGTAGATTTCCTTGTCTCTTTCTTTATATGCCCCCTTGTGTTTTCCTCAGTCTTGTCACTTGGTCATTTACCGACATCTTCCTTCTTATATGGCTATGTAGTAGTTTAGGTTGTTTTTTTTTCGCCTTGATTGCAATATCATTCTCATAATTTCTTTCTGATACTCGTCTTATGTTAATGTAATCGTTCCTAGCTCTGTTGCATCTAATCCTGCTGTCCTCTGCCCTTTGTCTTCAGTACTTCCTCCACTCCCCCCTGCTTCTCCTTTTTGCTTCCTGACACTGTCTATTAAACCGTGGGTTATTATATTCCCTCCTGGACTTTTCCTTTACTGTTGGAATAAATCTCTCTTCAGCCTCCTTGCATTTCCATATGATTTGGTTCATCATATCTTGCACTGTTTTTTCTCTAATTTCTTCCTCCCACTGCACTTCTCCAAGGTAGTTCCTTATCCGTCTGTAGTCCCCTTTCCTGTAATCAACTCTCCTTTCCCCGGACCTCTTGTCCTTTGGGCTCAACTTTAAGTTCCATCATGTAGTCAGACACTAGGACAGAATGGTCACTGGCTCCTGGTGGTATTTCATGTTTCAAATTCTCGATGTCTTTTACATTCTGGGTGAAAATGAGGTATAATAGGCTCGGCATATCCCTCTCCTCTTTCCCTTGAGCCTTCCTTCACATGCTGTGTTAGGAAATTCCTGTCAATAACGTCTACTAACTTTACTCCCCACGTTTCCTTCCCGCCATTGGAATTCCTCGTTTCCCAATCTATCTCTCCATGATTTAGGTCCCCCATCACTAGCTGCTACGCTCTCATTCTATGCGCTTTTATTGCTGCCCTCTGCAGCTCATCTATACATGCCTTGTTGTTGTTATACTCCTGCCTGGGCCTTCTACTGTTTGGTGGGCGATTGTAGAGTATCAAGATTACAATCTTCTTCCCATCCACTGTCAAAAGTTCCATGTATGGAGTTTGTGCTTTCATTGGTACCCGGATTTTCCAGGTCATCAAACTTCCATTTCCGCTTTATTAGGAGTGCCACTCCCCCTCCCTGTCTCTGTGTCCTTTCTTTTCTTATCACCTGGTACCCCTCTGGAAAGATTGCATCCGAGATCAGGCCATTTATGTTATTTTCAACTATTGCAACTATGTCTGGTCTGCCTCACTCTCTCTTTTATCTTTTCTGCTTTGTTGGATACCCCATCAGCATTGGTGTACCAAACCTTGAGACTCTTCTTAGAAACTCTGGTGCCAGCGTTCCCCTTTTCACTGGGGGTCTGGGGGGTATTGGGGGATGTCTGGGGGTGACTGGGGGCTGGAATGGTATCTGAGGAGGGGGGGGGGTGCCTGGTAAGCGAATGGGGGCTGGGCTGTGTGTGTGTGTGTACTCACCTATTTGTGCTTGCAGGATCGAGCATTGACTCTTGGATCCCGCCTTTCCAGCTATCGGTTGTTTACAGCAATGACTCCTGTCCCATTTCCCTATCATACCTAGTCTTAAAAGTATGAATAGTATTTGCTTCCACAACCTGTTCCCCAAGTGCATTCCATTTTTCCACTACTCTCACGCTAAAAGAAAACTTCCTAACATCTCTGTGACTCATCTGAGTTTCCAGTTTCCACCCATGTCCCCTCGTTCTGTTATTATTACGTGTGAACATTTCATCTATTTCCACTTTGTCAATTCCCCTGAGCATTTTATATGTCCCTATCATATCTCCTCTCTCCCTTCTTTTCTCTAGTGTCGTAAGGTTCAGTTCCTTCAGACGCTCTTCATATCCCATCCCTCGTAACCCTGGGACAAGCCTCGTCGCAAACCTCTGAACCTTCTCCAGTTTCCTTATGTGTTTCTTCAGGTGGGGGCTCCATGATGGCGCGGCATACTCTAAGACGGGTCTCACGTAGACAGTGTAAGCGCCCTAAAACCTAGCCTCCTCATTTAGGTTTCTGAATGAAGTTCTAATTTTCGCCAGTGTAGAGTACGTTGCTGTCGTTATCCTATTTATATGTGCCTCAGGAGTTAGACAGGTTGCAGAGATGGTCAGGGAAATGGCTACTGGAGTTTAACACCAGTAAAGGTAAAGTTATGAAAATGGGATCAGGTGATAGGAGACCAAAGGGACAGTACACAATGAAAGGGAACAGCCTACCTGTAACGATTCGAGAAAGAGATCTGGGAGTGGATGTGACACCTAATGTAAGTCCTCTTGGAGGATCCTACAATCCTCGTCTGTCACAACTCTTCTCATTAATTTTGCGTCATCTGCAAACATTGACATGTATGATTCCACTCCTGTAAACATGTCATTTACGTAAATTAGAAAGAGGATTGGTCCCAGCACCGATCCTTGAGGTACTCCACTTGTTACTGTTCGCCAGTCCGACTTCTCGCCCCTTACCATTACCCTCTGGCTCCTTCTTGTTAGGTAGTTCTTCACCCATTCTAGGGCCTTTCCGCTTACTCCTGCCTGCCTCTCAAGTTTGTATAGCAGTCTCATGTGCGGTACTGTATCAAAGGCCTTTTGGCAGTCAAGAAATATGCAGTCTGCCCAGCCTTCTCTGTCCTGCCTTATCCTTGTTACTTTATCATAGAATTCTAAAAGGTTTGTTAGGCATGATATCCCTGTCCAGAATCCATGTTGGTGCTTGTTTACAAATCCAATGCTCTCCAGGTGCTCAACAAGTCTTAGCCTAATTATTCTTTCATGTATTTTGCAGGGGATGCTTGTCCATGATACAGGTCTGTAGTTAAGTGCCTCCTCTCTATCACCTTTCTTGAAAATCGGTACGACATTTGCCTCCTTCCAGCAACTAGGCAATTCTCCCGACATAAGTGACTCATTAAAGATCATTGCCAGAGGCACGCTGAGAGCCTGCACTGCCTCTTTAAGTATCCACGGTGATACTTTGTCTGGTCCAACAGCTTTATTTGCATCCAGTGTTGTCAACTGTTTCATATCTCCTCTGCTGTCACCTCTATATCTGTTAGGCTTTCATCTAGGGTAATCGCTTCTAACAATGGGAGCTGCTCAGGCTCGGTTGTGAACACTCCATGGAAATTTGCATTCAGTACCTCGCAGATTTCCTTGTCGCTTTCTGTATATGCCCCTTCTGTTTTCCTCAGTCTTGTCACTTGGTCATTTACCGACATCTTCCTTCTTATATGGCTATGTAGTAATTTAGGTTGCTTTTTCGCTTTGACTGCAATATCATTCTCATAATTTCTTTCCGACACTCGCCTTATGTTAATGTAATCATTCCTAGCTCTGTTACATCTAATCCTGTTGTCCTCTGTCCTTTGTCTTCTGTACTTCCTCCACTCCCTCCTGCTTCTCACCTTTGCTTCCTGACATTGTCTATTAAACCATGGGTTATTATATTCCCTCCTGCTTTTTTCCTTTCTTGTTGGAATAAATCTCTCTTCAGCCTCCTTGCATTTCCACATGACTTGGTTCATCATACCTTGCACTGTTTTTCCTCTAAGTTCTTCCTCCCACTGCACTTCTCCCAGGTAGTCCCTTATCCTTCTGTAGTCCCCTTTTCTGTTATCAAGTCTCCTTTCCCGTACCTCTTGACCGTTGGTCACAATTTTAAGCTCCATCATGTAGTCAAAGACTAGGACACAATGGTCACTGGCTCCTAGTGGTATTTCATGTTCCAACTGCTCGATGTCTTCTACATTCTGGGTGAAAATGAGATCTAATAGGCTGGGCGTATCCCCTCCTCTTTCCCTAGTATCTTCCTTCACATGCTGTGTTAGGAAATTCCTGTCAATAACGTCTACCAGCTTCGCTCCCCAGGTCTCCTCCCCGCCATGGGGATTCCTCATTTCCCAATCTATCTCTCCGTAATTTAGGTCCCCCATGACCAGTAGCTTCGCCTTCATTCTATGCGCTATTGTTGCTGCCCTCTGCAGTTCATCTATACATGCCTTGTTGCTGTCCTCGTACTCCTGCCTGGGCCTTCTACTGTTTGGTGGGGGATTGTAGAGTATCAAGATTACAATCTTCTTCCCATCCACTGTCAGAGTTCCATGTATGGAGCTCGTGCTTTCATTGGTACCCGGATTTTCCAGCTCATCAAACTTCCATTTCCGCTTTATTAGGAGTGCCACTCCTCCTCCCTGTCTCTGTGTCCTTTCTTTTCTCATCACCTGGTACCCCTCCGGAAAGATTGCATCCGAGATCATGTCATTTATTTTAGTTTCCACTATTGCCACTATGTCTGGGTCTGCCTCACTAACTCTTTCTTTTATCTCTTCTGCTTTATTGGCTACCCCATCAGCATTGGTGTACCACACCTTGAGACTCTTCTTGGAAACTCGGATGTCAGAGTTCCCCCTTTCACCGGGGGTCTGGGGGGGACAGGGGGGTGTCTGGGGGGCAAGTGGGGGCTGTTGGGGTGAATGGGGGGCTGCTTGGGGGGGTGCCTGGGAGTGCCTGGGAGTGCCTGGTAGGCGAATGGGGTCTGGGCATCTAGGGGGGTAGGAAGGGCATATTGGGTCTGAAAGTTAGGGGTCTGAATAGCATAGGGTGGTTGAGAAATAGAGTGAGACTGAGAGTCAGATAGAGGCTGAGAGGTTGTGGGGGGGAGAGGGATATTGAGGACAGAGGGCTGAGAGGAGAATGGAGCATGGGTGCTGGGGGTGGAAGAGAGGATGTATTAGTTAGGGGGAATCGGGGGTAGGTGGGGGTTTTGGGGTAGAAGAGGGCAAGAGGGAGAAGGGGGAAGGTGTTAGGGGGTCACAAGGTGAGGGGGTTAAATGTGGTTTAATTTAAATATGGTGTGTGTGTGTGTGTGTGGTGTGTGTGTGTGTGTGTGTGTGTGTGTGTGTGTGTGTGTGTGTGTGTGTGGTGTGTGTGTGTGTGTGTTGTGTGTGTGTGCTTACCTAGTTGTACTCACATAGTTGTGTTTGCGGGGGTTGAGCTCTGGCTCTTTGGTCCCTCTCAACCGTCAATCAACAGGTGTACAGATTCCTGAGCCTATTGGGCTCTATCATATCTACACAGGAAACTGTGTATGGAGTCAGCCTCCACTACATTACTTCCTAATGCATTCCGTTTTTCAACCACAATGACACTAAAACAGTTTTTTCTAATATCTCTGTGGCTCATTTGGGCATTCAGTTTCCACCTGTGTCACTAGTGCGTGTGCCCCTTGTGTTAAATAACCTGTCTTTACCAACCCTGTCGATTCCCTTGAGAATCTTGAATGTGGTGATCATGTCCCCCCTAACTCTTCTGTCTTAAAATGAAGTGAGGTAGAAATTCCCGTAGTCTCTCCTCGTAGTTCATACCTCTCAGCTCGGGTACTAGTCTGGTGGCAAACCTTTGAATCTTTTCCAGTTTATTCTTATGCTTGACTAGATATGGACTCCACGCTGGAGCCACATACTCCAGGATTGGTCTGACATATGTGGTATATCATGTTCTGAAAGATTCCTTACACAAGTTTCTAAAGGCCGTTCTTATGTTAGCCAACCTGGCATATGCTGCTGATGTTATCCTCTTGATATGAGCTTCAGGGGACAAGTCTCGTGTGATATCAACCCCAGATCTTTCTCTCTCTCTGACTCTTGAAGTATTTCATCTCCCAAATGATACCTTGTATCTGGTATCCTGCTTCCTACCCCTATCTTCATTACATTACATTTGCTTGGGTTGAACTCTAACAGCCAGTAATGTAATGTAATGAAGATAGGTGTAGGAAGCAGGAGGCCAGATAAAGGGTACCATCTGGGAGAGGAAATTCTTCAGGAGTCAGAGAAAGAAAAAGACTTAGGGGTTGATATCACGCCAGACCTGTCTCCTGCAGCACATATCAAGAGGATAACATCAGCGGCATATGCCAGGCTGGCCAACATACGAACGGCATTCAGAAACTTGTGGAAAGAATCATTCAGAACTTTGTATACCACATATGTCAGGCCAATCCTGGAGTATGCATCCCCAGCATGGAGTCCATATCTTGTCAAGCATAAGACTAAACTGGAAAAGGTTCAAAGGTTTGCCACCAGACTAGTACCCGAGCTGCAAGGTATGAGCTACGAGGAGAGACTACGGGAATTAAACCTCACTTCGCTGGATGACAGAAGAGTTAGGGGGGACATGATCACCATATTCAAGATTCTGAAGGGAATTGATAGGGTTGATAAAGACAGGCTATTTAACACAAGGAGCACACGCACAAGGGGACACAGGTGGAAACTAAGTGCCCAAATGAGCCACAGAGATATTAGAAAGAACTTTTTTAGTGTCACAGTGGTTGACAAATGGAATGCATTAGGAAGTGATGTGGTGGAGGCTGACTCCATACACAGTTTCAAGTGTAGATATGATAGAGCCCAATAGTCTCAGGAATCTGTACACCTGTTGATTGACGGTTGAGAGGCGGGACCAAAGAGCCAGAGCTCAACCCCCACAAACACAACTAGGAGAGTACAACTAGGTGAGTACACAAACACACACACACAAACCTGCTTACAGCCTCCAGACATTTTTGGGTGATGGACTATGTCACCCAAAAATGTCAGGAGGCTGTAAGCAGGTTTGTCCCAGCTCGACAGGAAAAAACAGAGAAGCAAAGGAAGAATCCGTGGTTTAATAGGGAATGTATGAAAGCAAAGGAGGTGAACACAAGGGCATGGAGGAACTTCCGTAATAACAGAACACCAGAAAGTAGAGGGAGATACCAGAGAACCAGAAACGAGTATGTTATTGTGAGAAGAGCAGCTGAGAAAAGGTATGAAAATGATATAGCTAATAAAGCCAAGACCGAACCAAAGCTACTACACAGTCACATCAGGAGGAGGACAACAGTGAAGGAACAGGTGATGAAACTTAAGGTGGGCGAGGACAGGTACACAGAGAATGACGAAGAGGTGTGTGAAGAACTCAACAGAAGGTTCCAGGAGGTCTTTACAATAGAACAATGAGATGTCACGGCGCTGGGAGAGGTGGCAGCAAACCAGGTGACCTTGGATAGGTTCGAAATTGCAAGAGATGAGGTCAAGAAGCACCAATTAGAGCTGGATGTGAGAAAAGCTGTTGGGCCAGACGGAATCTCACCATGGGTATTGAAAGAGTGTGCAGGAGCACTTTGCTTGCCACTCTCCATAGTGTATAGTAGGTCACTGGAAACGGGAGACCTACCAGAAATATGAAAGACTGCTAATGTAGTGCAAATATGCAAAAAGGGTGACAGACAAGAGGCACTGAACTACAGGCCAGTGTCCTTAACTTGTATACCATGCAAGGTGATGGAGAAGATTGTGAGAAAAAACCTAGTAACACATCTGGAGAGAAGAGACTTCGTGACAACCCATCAACATGGGTTCAGGGAGGGTAAATCTTGCCTTACAGGCTTGATAGAATTCTATGATCAGGTGACAAAGATTAAGCAAGAAAGAGAAGGATGGGCGGACTGCATTTTTTGGACTGTCGGAAAGCCTTTGACACAGTACCCCATAAAAGGTTGATGCATAAGCTGGAGAAACAGGCAGGAGTAACTGGTAGGGCTCTCCAGTGGATAAGTGAGTAACTAAGCAATAGGAAGCAGAGAGTTACAGTAAGAGGTGAGACCTCAGAATTGCGTGAAGTCACCAGTGGAGTCCCACAGGGCTCTGTGATTGGACCTATCCTGTTTCTGGTATACGTAAATGATCTCCCAGAGGGTATAGACTCATTCCTCTCAATGTTTGTTATAAAAATGACTGTGGCTACACTGTAGGGCCTAGTATTAAATGGATGTAGGGGCAATAGTTCGAATCAAGGTGTAACTGGGTAGTGACACAATTGGGCCAGGCCCCCAAGGAACATAGATTCCTGATTATACTTTAAAGTTTTATTACAGATCTGTCGTCTGGGATACAATCAACTATATACTACCACAGTAGTAATGGATACGATACACCTCAAAACTAACTTATTTATTAAACCCTTAACAACCACCCCCCCCCATATACATTCACACCAATAACAATAATAATAATACCTTTACCACACTACTTTATGTTAAAATCCTTTGTCCACATAAGCAGGATACAAGGGTTTACACTGAACACAAGCTAGGGTAAAGCTCTACTGTTTAATTACTTTAAGTTAGAGTCAGCTTAGGGTAGAGTGGCCACGTGGTTCCACTGAGACCCCGTTATAGAATAACTAGTAACACAACAATGGGAACACCTAACTCCTACAAACTATAATACTCTACACATAGAACATGAGTATGCCAGTAATTGACTAATGTACACAGTACTTAGCTTTGAAAGCATACAGAAATAAAGAAACGAGGAGGAATACAGAAATAAAGAAATGAGGAGGAAAGTAGGAGGATCCTGTCCACACCACGCCAGCTCAGACCAGAAGGACGCTGCAGCACAGATCAGCCTCCCACATTGTGTGGTGCCGGGAAGAGGCTAATTGATCGTGCAGCTATACACATTAAAACATCTTTCCCTATGCCTCCTATTGTTACTTTACTCATTATAAGGATAGTTAATCTTATAACAATGTTACTTAATCCACAACCAGCTCAAGAGTCTGAATGCTTTGTGAGCAAGAAGAATTGTCTTACGTCTGGCAGGGAAGATACGAACAGATACATGTCAGCAAGCGTGTCAAATACTACAAGGTTGTTTATTTAACTCAAATTTGACCTCTGGTTTCCAACTGAAGAACCCAGGGTCGTAACACTCCTCCCTTCTTCAGAGAAAAAAGAAATGTGACTACTAGAATAGTAGTCATATTTTTTTTGTAAGAGTATACAGAGAATAAAAGGAAAATCCATGATATAAAAGAAAATCAATCAAAACAACAATTTCTCTGCAAGAAAAGTACAAAGGAATTCTCTGAAAAAAACACTTACAAAAAAAAGGGAAGTAAATAAATTGGACACTGAATATTTAATGTCACAGGAGAACCTACAAAAAAAATAACTAAAGCATGACAGTTGGTATATGGCTTCCTTTGGCTCAGATGAATGTTACTCAGGCAACCGAGACAGAGCGTCAGCTATCACGTTGAGCCGGCCCGGTAGGTGGATAATAGACAGATTGAAGTCCTGTAGGTACAATGCCCACCTGAGGATGCTTTTATTCTTCTGCTTCATCTGATTCATGAAAACTAGTGGGTTATGGTCCGTGTACACTTCCACTATATTACCTGTGAGGTAGACATCGAACTTTTTACATGTTAACACTAGCGCCAACGCCTCTTTTTCTATCACTGAATAATTGCGCTGCGCCTTGTCAAATTCACAGAGTAATAATATACTGGGTGTTCCACTTTATCATCCCCAGTTTGCAACAACACTGCACCAGCAACCGAGTCAGACGCGTCAACCTGAATTTTAAACGGACGGTCGAACCTTGGACTAGCAAGCACTGGGGCAGAAGCTAAGATCAATTTCAAATTTTTAAATGCCTCTGCACAGTTCGATGGCCACTTTAATTTAACGGCCTTCCGCAACAAGTCTGTGATAGAGTGGCAACACTGGAAAAGTTCTGACAAAGCATCGATAGTACGCACACATACCGATAAATGTGTGAATGTCCTTTTTAGACCGGAGCACTGGATTCCAGAGTGGCACTGATTTTATCTTGCCGAGGTAACACTTTTCCTTGGCCCACTTCATAACCGAGGTACGTCACTGTGCCTTGGCCAAAATGACACTTTTTTGCATTTAGGGTTAGATATGCATGTTCCAACACTGTGAACAACTGGCGTAACCTAGCTATGTGTCAGCCCAATTACTTACAAAAGCACAATGGTCATCTAAATACGCCCGACAATTTGGCACATTAGCAAGCAAAGAGTTCATTAGCCTCTGGAACGTGGCAGGGGCATTACGCAAAGCCGAATGGTAACACTTGATACTCAAAACACCCTCAGGGTCACGATGCAGTTAGTTGTTTAGCATTTCAGTGAGCGGGATTTGGTAGTACCCCCTTGAGAGATCGAATTTCGAGACATACATGGCGTTCCCGATTTCGTCGATGCAGTGTGAGACGTGACACGGATAGGCGTCCACAATGATCACCTTGTTGAGCAGAGGGTAGTCGGTGCATAATTGCCAGGTGCCATCTGGTTTGGGGACCAAAAAGCAGGGCGAGCACCATGAACCCTGGCTCGGCCTGATGAGGCCGTGCTGGAGCAAGAAGTCGACCTCCTTCCGTACGATGGCCTTCTTTTTCAGGACTCATCCGATAGGGTTGAAGGCGAATGGGGATGTAGTCCATGAACTTGACATCATGGTAAATGGCATCAGTCTGGGTCGGGACCTCCCCGAGCAGACTGAAGAATTCGTCAAGCAACGACTGCACCTCTTCACGTTGGGACATCTGCAAATGGGACAGTCCCTCCTCCACAGCATTCACAGAACTAGAATTATTGAGAACGAGATTAGTTGGGTCCCCAGAACAATCATCCCCTCCCTCACTAGGAATGGAATATTGGTTAGTGCAATGGCCTGGGGCCCTGGAACTTCTTCAGCCGATTCACGTGTACGAGCATTACCTGTTACGCTTGTCAGAGTGTCTCACTTTGTACGTGAGGTCCCCAGTCTTTTCTCTGTCACAATGTACGGGCCTTCGTTCTTGTGGGACATAGTGCTCCCTAGTCGAGCTTTAATACCAGGACAGGGTCACCAGGCTGAATACCCGCAACTTAGCCTTAGCCCTCGTTTCGTTCTTTCATATTCTCTTGGGCCTTCCCAAGAAACTTTAGTGCAGCAGCCTTGCAGTCCTTGAGTCTCTTGGTGTTGCGCAAAGAAAGCTGAACCTTCGGTTAACGTTACGTTCCCTAACAGATTCTCCTGTAACATTTGCAAGGGTCCACGAACTTTATGGCCAAAGACTAACTCAAAAGGAAACAACCCAGTGAACTTTGCATCCCCTCCCTAGCAGCAAACAAAACATACGGCAAGTTCTCATCCCAGAAGGTAGGGAACTCTCGCTCGATGTCTTCAACATCTGCTTCAGAGTTAGATGGAACCGTTCAATTACCCCCTGACTCTGTGGATGGTATGGGCTGGAAACCTTATGAGTTATTCCATGGTCCTTACAAAATTGTTCAAATATCAGACTTAAGTTAGTACCATTGTCAGTTTGCACGAACCCGAGGCAGTCCAAAAGTGGAAAAAAATTGCAACATACGAGCAACAACAGTCTTTGCTCGGATGTTCCTTACAGCAGAGCCTTTGGTAACGAGTCGTGATACACATCATCGTGATTTGGTAAATATTACCAGACTTAGTTCTAGGTAATGGACCAACACAGTCCATTACACTTGAGAAAATGTTCCTCCGCACACCATAGGCTTAGAGGAGCTTTAGGTGGAGTCTGGTTTGGTTTCCCAACAAGTTGACAAGCAATACATGCATTACAAAATTTTGCCACATCGCTTTTCAGCTTGGGCCAAAAAAATACTTGCAGATTTTGTGATAAGTAATATTAATGCCTTGATGTCCCCCCATAGGATCATCATGGGCAGCTGACAAAACTCTCTCTCTATAGCCAGTCGGCAACATAACCTGGTGGACTACCTCCCACTCATTTGACAAGGGAGCACTCTGTGGTCTCATTTTCTCATCAAAATCCGATCATTGTAGTAGTACCCAGTTGCTGCATCTACCTTTCCTCCATAGAGACGGCTGCCTGATGCCAATCTGCAAGACTGGGGTCAGCTTTT